>CAVLJG010003280.1:204715-311671 GCA_963669975.1 Acanthoscelides obtectus
TTCTGGTGTTTAATTTGCAAAGTGCAGCAAAAGCCCCCAGAAAATAGTATTATTCTGTTGATACAATGCAGTCAGTCACTTTAGTGGGCACTAGTAGACCAGTCAAGTCAAAAGTATGCACTGAAACTACGCAATTTTGGCCACAAATATTGCAATGTAAACATATAACTTGGCTTAGCTTGGCTTGGCTCCTTCTAATACGTTGGTCACAATAGATTATATATTTACAAGAAAAACTGCAGTATTTTAAGTAGTATGCGTGCTGAGCTGGGTGCACCCTACGACTTGGAACACCTCCCTTACTTTGCTTATGGAAAACCCTTTAGTCCACCCGACAACATCGACTTCTATTGTTTTAATTGTTAATCTACGAATTTCGCGAACTTAATTTAACCAGACTATATCCCTCAACCCACCCGACAACATTTTTGACTCCCGTTCACTCTCTTTGTCAAATAAACTTGCAAAGATAATCTCACTGGACTATTTCCTTTAATCCACCCGAGGATATTTACTACTTCCGTAAATGTTTCCCCACATAAACTTGCAAAGTTAATGTTACTGGACTATTTACGTTATTTCGGTGGATGGCATCGACTACTCCCGCCCGAAGTGTTTCTCCACGCGGACTTGCAAAGTTAATTCCGCTGGACTATTTCGACGTTATCCGCTTGGTGGCACAGACTACGCCAGTTCAAACTGCTTCCCCACATAAAGTTGCAAAGTTAATTTTACTGGACTATTTACTTTAATTTACCCGACCGCGTGGACGATGCTCGTTCGAAGTGTCCACCAAATAAACTTGCGAAATTAATTTCACCAGAATATATTCTCCAATCCATCCGACGAGATGAAAATCAATAGGCAGAACCTGTTGTGCGATCTTCAAAACCTCTGCAATAAAAGGGGTGTAGTTTCCAACAGTGTGGTCCTAGAATCTCGGAGGTCACACTTTGGCCTATCTCAGGACAAACTCCCAATTCGATAAGCAAAAAGTACTTTCCAAGTAATGGGGCACTAATTCTGAAACTCAGTGGTTCCCCTACACAAGCGTTCACACTAAAGCGACAGCAGCCCGACCAGTTGTTTAAAAAAAATATAATAAAACGCATGCGCAGTAAACATTTACATTAAAAATTGGATCATTTCCAATAAGTGATCCAATGTTTCATACTTCAGCTCGAATTAATATTCTAAGAGAAGTGCCAGCTCAAGCTCCAAATATAAATATAAGGTACCGGTATCTTTATGATTTGTAGAAAAAAATCATTGTTAAACATACCAAAGCCATAAAATTGAGATTATGCTGTTGCCCACGCGCTACCACCCACAACCCCCAATTGTCAACCCCTACAAAAATGTTTTCCGAAAATGATGAGCTCCGAAACGTCAAAAACAAAGCTTGAGCGACTTTTATTTTTCTTTTTTTTGGCTTTTTCTTCCTTGATATGGCACTTTTGATACTACTATCTATTACTTAGTCAGCTGAATTTTATTTTTGAGCGCATATGCTTCATAAGAAAGATGAAACCACCAATTTCCCCCAGACTTCGTTTTCTCCAGCGGCATCGTTTTCGAGTTATTTCATCCTTGACGTTCTCCATCACTTCGGTAACAGTCTGAAAAGGAAAAACAAATGTAATTTAGGTTGAATAGGTATTCAACTAATCAATGAAGGTATGTGTCCATTACTACTTTATCCTGCAACATAATTACGCTTTCAGTACCGCACATTCAGATATTTGTTGAAATGCAAACAGTCTGCAACTTATTGCGAACAGGTATCGGGCAGAGCCGTTTTAAACCGTGTAAGGGCTCCTAGACAAAGAAGAAACCTCGGCGCCCTGGGATAAACGGACCCCTAGGCACAGCGAAGCCGATGCGAAAAATCGCGGAACGGGGGTCCTGAGAAATTTTTTTAATTCACTATCGTTTAATTTTGAGGCCTTTGGGAGCCCCCATAGAGTCAGGTCCTAGGCCCATACCCAAACAGTGAAGACGGAATAGTGCCGAATGCCTCGAGGAGATATGGTCACTTCGCGGTCGAATTTGGCGTCACTCGGTGACAAACGTTCCGTACAGGTATTACGTTGAAAAGTGACATTTCGTAGGTTTTTGGCATTTAGTAGGTTTTTTTGTGACATAACGTAGGTAGCGAGCAAACGTGGAATGAGCTATTTGCACACTAAAAACTACCTAGTCTGCAAGATGACATTTCGTCGGTTATTTTTTTACGTTTTTTAGGTTTTTTACAAAATATTCATGCCGGTCGTCGGTATGAAATTAATTTTTGTGTATCATGATAATTTTAGTATTATACAGGGTGTTAATAAAGTACGTAGACAACTGTAACCATCGAATCCTTGGTCAATCTGAAGACTAAGTTCATATGAACGTGAGTCCGTAACGGCTTTCTTTTCGAGCACTATCAATGAAGAAATACGAGTAATGTTCCAAATACTTCTGTGAATAATGAACGTATTTATTGAATACTTAGTATAACCTATAATAATTTTGCATGTTTTACAAGTTGCTGAGGCTCAATATGAACGTGGATGAAAAATAGTATTATCCTGAATTTTTGGAAAAAAAAGGTTAATGGTTTTGAACAGTAACATTCAAAGAGAACGACAATAGAAAATACAGGCGTCTAGTCTGTTACACATTGACTGAGAAACTCTCCTAAAAATACCCGAGTATTTTGTATAGTCAGACATGATTAATATTAAAAGTATTGAGATCAAAACAAATCAACGTCATGCCATTTTTTTCAAAAAATACTGGATAACATTATCTGTATCAACTGTAAATCATTTGATATTCACCACAGGGCATACTTAATTGAAATAAAATACGTTTCAGTCTTTTATAATTTACTAGAATAGCATCATGCTAATATGCTCTAGCTTGAAAACAAAGCCGTTGCGGACACATGTTCATCTGGAAATTTCGTCTTCAAATTGATCAAGAATTCGATGCTAAAAGTTTGTCGACATGCCTTATTAACACCCTGTATAGAATGTTTTATTCATATTTTGATGTTCTGCCAATACAATGACGAATCAGAGTACTTTGCCATGACAAAGTTATCACTTTTGGAAAATCAACAATAGACAAGTTGAAAGATTCTTAATATTCTATGACTTAATCATTGATAATGACCTTGTAGCTTGTCAAACTCAAATAAAGGAACTTACTTTTTTATTAGAGCAAATTAGTTTCAAGGTACTGGTGCATCAGTGACATATACTAATTTGTTATATCAACTTTTTATACAGAAAAAGAATTGAGATCAAAATACAGTACATATGACACCTCATAAGTATTTTTTATTGCAAAGGATTAATTGGATTTTTCTTTTATACCTCTACGAGGGATGTCTTTTAAGTTTTGCATAGGGAAATAAAACAACACGGTAGGTAGTTTTAAAGGACTTTATTGTTTTTCGAATGGAGAATGATTCTCCTTTCGGGGTTGATTTTTCGAAGCTCGGTGATGACTTTGGCAAACAAATGGTGGTATACCAATCTGTAGCAACAGTTCATTGCTCATTAAGAGGAATTGTTGCAATATGACCTGCTTTTGACACAAATGTCGCGACCATCTTTTTCGAAACACTTCGAGAACGGATGACTTTTGTTGGCTTTTCTGCACCTTGGAACACCCAAACAGCCGACTGTCGTTTATTTTCAGGTACATAACAGTAAATCCACGATTCATCACCACTAACAATGCTGTACACATTTTTGAGTTTCCGGAATTGAAACGGTCAAGCATTTTTGACACCAATTAACCCTGGCTGCTTTCTGCTCTTCAATCAACAGGTGGGGTATCCAACGAGAAACTAATTTTCTTACTCCTAATTCTTCATGTAAAATTTTTTCAATTGAGGTCTTTGAGATCTTCAAGGACGCCTCAATCTCGCGATATGTCACATGTCTATCTTCAATGATGAGTTTGCGCATAGCATCGACGTTTTCCTGGGTGACTGACGTTTTTGGTGCACCCACCACCCTGGGATCGTCGCTAAGACTCACCCATCCACGTTTGGATTCTCCATACCAACGGGAAATTGTCGACTGATGTGGTGCTTCGTTGCCGAAAACAGTAACTCAGCAAGGCATCCTTGTTGGGATAATTGTCTCTGAAAGTTGTAATAAATTATGGCGCGAAAATGTCCTAGGTTGAGTTCCATTTTTCTAATGACTTGGTGACACTTAGAAATTCACTGTAGTCAGAACACTGCACGTATTGTTGTGAAACTTTGAATTTAAGTTTACTAAAGAGTGAGGTTACGATTCAGTAGAGACGTTCGATCCGTGCGGCCTCCTATGTTCCTATATGCAAAACTTAAAAGACATCCCCCATATTTAACATCCGGATATTGAAACTTTAGAACATATTGTTCGCGAACTTGTTCGTTCTTTGGAAAACTAAAGAAACGCTAAATAGCTTTGCTTTTCTTGATGTTGTTGCTCTCAACCATTGCATATTATAGCATAGTTAAATGTTTAAATTCACTGTTTTTAGTTATGTTTGTCCGGAAAATTTTGTCAGTAAGTGACGCGTGACAAACAGATTGACGGATGGCATGCGCGTGAGTTTATCTTCTCGAGTAATAGTATTATGACTGTGATTCACACGTGTCACAATTTCTACCACAACCTTTCACAAGCAACGTTTATCTGAAACTTAAAGTGTTCACTTGTGGTATAACATATTGCATTTCATCAAATATTAAGCATATGACTCTCCACATGTTGCGCAATAATGGGAGCGTACCTTAAGCGACACAGCGATCAACATCATGTAGAGTAACTGCTTGACATACCAAACGCGACAATAGTAAGAACACACCTTTACGCCGAGCATTCGTAGAATCCGAAAATCGAAGCCATAACAAATAATGAGGGAGCTAACAGAATGGATAATCTTGCAGCACGCATGTGACATGTATACCCGCCATTATAACAGCGCTTGTTCATTTGTTTTACACAGGGTAGTTCTAGAACAACGGCAACAGGAGCAAATTGCATAGAGGGGGGAAACTGAATCGCTCGTCGCGCACGTGGTGGACCAAAAATTTACCAAAAGCCGCATATAGGCGAGTTATGTGGAGTCATCTGAGGCAATGTTGCAAATATTTAGTTCCTAACCCCAAATCAGTTAAATGTGTTATTTTTATTGATATCCTTTGAATGTTTGAAATTCAAATATTTATGTCCAACATCCGCTAAGATGAGCTGTCATCGCGCAACCAGCGGATAGCAGAAAGTACAACTAAAAATAAAATATTAATTTCCTATGAACATATAGACCTCAAAATAGCATGCCACTGACGATACTGTTGGGAAAGAGTACATGAATATCCTTTAAATAAAAGTTTGTGAAGTACCCTTCATACACTAGATATATATAATTTTAGTATCAAAATTCGCCCGATCGAAGTGTTTTTAACGAAAAATGGATTTGAATTTTTATTTCAGGTTTTACCTCGAATATTCAAAATAATTATCCACTAAAAACAATAATTGTTTTAAAATTACTCAAGAAGGGCAAGATATATAAATACACAAATAGATGCAATAGATATTTCACAAAATTCAATGGCTATGAAAATAAGAAATATATTTCTTTCTGGTTCGATTTGTACCAAAATGTCTCATTGTATCTCATATCTATCTGGCCAACCTAAAGTACATTATGTTGAAAGAACTTCTTTACTGTAAACTTTATGGTGACTTTATTCAATGCAATAACTGTGACAATACCTATATTTTATTTATCCGTCTTCCAGGTGATACTTAGTTTGTTTATTTTTTGATTTCCATATTCCAATACAGTGTGTTACTGCATGCCGTGAAAGCTCCCATAACATGCTGAGAATGCGTGAAGCCATCATTCTAAATCTTAAAATGGCATCACCCAAAACCAGAATAGCCCAATATCGCCTGGGGTAGGCGTCCCCACCCCCAAAAAAGGACGTGCAGTCCTCCAAAGCGACAAGTGAGCATGAGATTGACTGTTGTTTTTTAATGGACCAGATATGTCACCCTCGTCCATCGTCCCGAAGACGCCAAAAGCCCTCAAACAAAAAAACGTAAAAGCCCACCCAGAACTACTGTAACACACATATTAATTGTTACAGAATCTGCGACTGTAATGTTACAAATGCATTGTTTATGGATCTGAAACGTGAGACATTTATGGGGAGCCGTGTTGTTCATCCTGAGTTCCTACACTAATGCTGGTTCTACAGCTGCATCTACAAATACTTAGGATTCTGCCAATATCCAATCACGCGTAGCTTTGAAATCATGAAACCCTATGGGGCAGGATCAGAACTGTTCCCTTTACATCCCGAATTACGCCGACGTAATTCAAGTAACGAAAAAGTTTTAATGCTTTTCATACCACGCGTACATACACTAAATTTATTGGTTTATCTACTTCGACGTGATAGCTTCTTCTCGATGTTCTAATTTTCCCGTAGATATTTTTTTTGTACTACTTTCTACCGTAGAAATACTGCCGCCATTTTTTTAACCACCCTGTATACCCGTCATTATAAAGGCAGTTGTTTATTTGCAATAGCGTTGTGCTCATGTCGATTAGCCGCAATGGCATAGCTAATAGCTAATGGTTATGAGTTCAGGAAGGACGACAACCGATCGAGCTTTGTAACGACCGTCAAATGAGGATGAAGTTTTTCGATCAAATTGATGATACTGTTTGAGGAGGTTTATTGAGCAAAAACGAGCTCCTAGCTTGATTAGCCTGTGATGGTTTGAAATAATGCTTCCTGTTTATAACAAAGTTAATTGTTTGTCCAGGTGTACGTAACTAGTCATTTTTGCTGATTTTCAGACAAGTGGGAAAATTTATTCTAATCTATAAATAATAGTAATCCGTATTATCACTCAATGGTGAGTGTGTAGTCACCCCGCCTCGAAAAGTCACACCTTCATTAACCATGATAAGTTTATCGAGCTTAGTATTGATTACGATGAATATTTGCCAAAGCAGTATTAACGATTATCTCTGATTGTTATAAAAAAGTGGCGTTGAGGAGGTTGACTCTAGACTTTCGACGAAACGCTCCCATCAGTTTGGCACAAGTTAGCTTCTCTTAGGAAACGTTAGCTACAAACATCTTAACAAGAACAATTAGATGCATGAAGTTATTCAAACGGGTCACCTTCCATTTGACAACGTGTTGAATATATTTCTCTGTATCGTTCTATATCTTTAGGGAAGAGAAATCTATGTGTGAAATATATCGAATCTATTAGCACCTACGCTTAGAATCACCGAAACGGGTATCATGTAAAAAACCTATAAAACGTCAAGAAAAACCTACAAGAAGTCATCTTGCAAACTAGGTAGTTTTTAGGGCGCAAACAGTCGTTCCATGTTTGTTCACTAGGATCGTGGTGAACGTCCATCTATGGAGGAATCACTCAACTAAACTACACGCATTATTGGTTGCATAATATGTTTTATGAGGCCGTGTGGTCCTAGTCTGTAGTTTTCATCTCTGAAAAGAAAGTTGGTTGAATAGCAAGAGAAAATCATTACTGAATATGCTGCCAATGAAGTATAAGTATTTATTGGCTTTGCCCGACGGGTTATCTTTATATTGTGCGTTCTGAAGAGAGGGGCTATGTTCAAAGTTGTGTGTAATTACTGATAGCATGTATATGGCTTGTAATTCGACAGTGTACAGTGAATATAATTACTTCTTATCTCTCTCATTTTTGAAATTCAGCAAATTTGTGTAGTTAATTTCCAGAATGGATAAGAAAAAGTGGCTGCGCAAGTCATTTCTAGCTTTGAATCTCAATTAAGTGTATTTGAGGCAAGAACCCAATGTAATTATCATCAACACCTACCACTTACAGCTTAGACCTCCTGTAATGCCATCTCAGAACCAAAGATTGATAACAAGCCTCATAACGTTTACGCAACACGTACAACTAAGTGCTAAGCTAACATCTTGTAGAAAAACCTACATAATGTAAAAAAACCAGCATAATGTCAAAAAAAAAATCGGCATAATGTCACTTTTAAAGATACGTGATACCCGTGCGGGGCTTTAAGCGTATGTACCATAACAAATTGAGTATATACCATTCACTACCCCCTACAGCCTCCTGCCTCCAATTTGTTATCCTTCAAAAAACACAAATTTGAAACACCAGGAAAAGAGAAATTGCGAGATTTTTCTTTTCCTCGTTTTTTTTACCCGTAGCTTCGCCACAATTAGATCGATTTTCAATAACTACCAAATATTTTCATCCAATAACCTTATGCCAAAAATTCCATTAAAATCCAGAGTTACAGAAAGGTCAAGGATTAGCGGACAAACAGACAGGTCGACGGAAATGCGTGACATGATTTTTTGTCAAGTACTTACGATTTGAATTGACGATTTCATGAAATAATTTGGTATTACGTGAAATGGTCGCATTTATTGAAATTACCAACTAAAGACCATATTGTCAGATCGTCAACGTTTGACAATTGGTCATCTACGATATATAACATCATAAAAATACAGGTATCCCTAGAATAATAATATGCAATGAATTCGTTTATTATTTTTCTTTAAAACTAGTTACCTCAGGAAATTAAAATAAAATAATTATATGAAAACATCCTTAAACTGCACATCGTATAAGAAATAAAATTTTTGAACATATCAAGTTACCTCGCATTGACATCCTACTTTGCTTTATCTGACATAGATAACCTAAAGATGGAATCAAAAATACGATGAGTTTTATTTGTACATACGTAGAATAATATACTAGATTAATAGACATACACAATATTTTAGCTGGCACGCGAGTTTTGACTTCAAACAAATGAACGTTAATGTAATTCAATATTAAAGTACTAACCTGTGAAACACGTTCTGACCACGGCTTTTTGACATTATGATCACTACTCGCGAAACCCGCATAGTACTCTGGAACTCGAGTAACACCTTTTTGTCGCGGTCCTTTAAGCTCACTTTCTCATTTGGTAACGAGTTATTACAATTTGCACTAAAACTTTCTAAATAAAGACTACCGTGTTGAAATGTAAACAAAGCGCTGCCAGCGCCTCTGTCGGTAATTAATGTAAATATTTTACGATTTAATCAAACTTGCTGCAACGATTTGTTATACAGATAATGATTCCTTTTATGAAATGGTCAATTATACTAAATAAAAATAAAACATCATCACATCATTTTGTTATTTCTGGATGCACTTTCTGCCCTAGAAATGCGACCTGCTGCCAAGATCACCGGTTAAAATAGTGTGAATCTCAGTCTGTTACATCCATAACTTTGATGATACTAACCATTCTACTCTCGTTCGTAGTTTACTTATATCGTGCTGATAATTTCTAATAAGAACTATACTCCATTCATGAATTAGAAAAAAATGTGTAACACCCTCAAAATTATTATGGTTCCTAGATACCTTGAGGCTCAGTTTCCAAAAACAGATTTCCAATTTTGGCTAAGAGAATCCGCAAAGTTAATTCGAAAATAACCTAAATAATGTCAAAAAACCGATAAAATATCAACTTGTTGATTAGGTGGCTGTTAGTGTGTAAATAGCTTAATCCGCGCTTGCTACAAGTGAGCATGAAGTAAAAACAGCTAGTTCCAAGTAGACTTCTTGTATGAAAACCTACATAATGTCATAGAAAGCATACCTATTGTAAAAAAACAACATAAGTTACGTAACACCTTGCCGATCGACAGCTGACGTAAAGCACTTTACAAAATTTTATTTCACTTGACCTGTTTGTTAATGTGTGGGACAAATTGGAATTTGTACTAGGTAGTCTTAACCAGTTGTGCTAAAATTGTATACCCACGTTTGGTTTGCGTGACAATATAAAATAGTAACTCCTATGAGTGTCGAATGATGAGAGAAACACAATAAGCAAAGTGGCGTCATTATACATCCAATATGGCAACCGCCGCAAAATGTCGATTTACAGTTTTCATAGTCACATCTATGATATGGATATCAAATGCGAGGAACACAATAATTACGATGACGTCATTGTAAATGAAATATGGCGCCGCCACAAAATAGCGATTTACGTTTTCCACAGTCACTCCTATGATATGGGTACCAGTAGAAATTACTGATTTGAGAAACACAATAAACAAAGTGGATATTCCATATAGCGATCACCGCAAAATATTTATGTATCATTTTATAATACAAATAAAGTAAGAAGTTTTATGCAGTTCTGAAACTGTTTTTTATTTAAATTGTACTGAAGGTTGTTTTTAATTTGTAAGTTATATTGGTTTTTGAGTTTGAATAAACTTTGATTGTTAATAAGATATACGGGAATTATATAGAAATTACCAAACAAATTATTTGACATCATAAATACTAAAAAGTAAGAAATAAATGAGATAAAAATAAATTTCAGATATTTACAACCGGAAAAAAATATTTACTAATTTTTCAGTTCATTATGTACTAAGTGACATATAATTCCGAACAGCCAGTTTAAATGGTTTTATTTTAATAAAAGTTGGTGAATGTATTTATCTTACTGTAAATAACAAGTGAAAAAATTTTCAGCCTTATCAGTTGGGCATTCCGGTTTTTATACTGCTTTTTTTTAATTCACTAACACTCTAAAAATGAATATTTCAGCCTCAGTAAAGAATCAACGTTGGCGGATTTTGGTTCTTGACATCCTTTACGATCGGTTACGATGCCTAGAGTACGGAGACCTGTACGATTTCGTCAACTTAGTGAGTATAGTGGGACTTCGAGAAGCCGGACTTTCTTTTCGGGCAATTGCAGTTAGAGTGCACTGTGGTTAGGTGTTGTCAGGCATGTCTTCGAGAAGGCCGTATGCAAAGAGCAATGGGCACTGGACGCCGCCGTAGAACAACAGACCGTGAAGATTGCCGCCTAAGATTATTGACCTTAAGGGACCGTTTCTCCACTACCAGGTCCATTGCAAATGAATGGTTTGCAGAACACGGAAGACCTATTGGCATGCGAAGTGTTTACCGACGAATGAGAAGTTTTGGCTTGTTTTCATACCGGCCACACTGGGTCCTCCCTTTAACTCGAGAACACCGACGTAATCGCCTTGAGTGGTGCAGATAACGGTCACTCTGGGATCAGGAATGGAACAGTATTGTCTTTAGTGACGAGTCTCGATTTTGTTTAGGCATGCACGATGGTCGTGCCAGGGTTAGAAGGCGACATGATGAAAGGAGTAATCCACAGTTTTTTGTTGAAAGACATGTTCATCACACTGTTGGAGTTATGGTTTGGGGTGCTATAGCTTATGGTTCCAGGTCACCTTTAATCTTCATCAGAGGTAACATGAACGCGCAGCGTTATATCCACGAAGTTCTAGAACCCCATCTTTTACCCTACCTTGACACCCTGGCAGATCCAACTTTCCAACAAGATAATGCCCGACCACATGTTGCAAGAGTCACAATAGACTTCTTTCAACATAATGATGTCACATTGTTACCATGGCCACCAAGATCTCCCGACTTATCCCCAATTGAGCACGTGTGGGATATGATGGGTAGGAGATTGCTCAATTTGCAACGTCCTCCTCAGACTCTAGAAGTACTTCGAGAGGAGTTGGTGGTTGCCTGGAATGAGATACCACAGGAGGACATTGACCACCTGATCAGAACCATGCCTAGGCGCGTTGGAGAATGCGTAGCACATCAGGGTGCATCCACACATTATTAAAGGTCAAAGGGCTTTTTTAAAGCAGTGCAATCATTTTGAAATTTTTATCATTTACTTATTGTGCTGCATTAAGTACTTATACAAAATTTTATTAAAATAAAACCATTTAAACTGGGTGTTCGGATTTATATGTCACTTAGTATATTAACAGCTAAACAAAAGCTTTGTTTTAAAATGCATCATTTTATTTTTTTATATATTTATATCAAAAGCAAGAATATGAGCCTTATCACGTGACTGAATAACTTCACTCAACAGTTGCGTAACGTAAGCGAGGAAGCTCAAAGTTTAGCTAAAGGTGTTCAACATTCACCCCTATGGCATTCGCAGCAATTTGAACATCCCTTATTTAAAGTAGAATTGTAAGATTAAATAAAATCTTGAATAAAAGGGAATCAACGTGAGTGAAAATTCAGTTAAATGGTTTACATTTTTTTTAAAATAGTGAACAGTTGTTTAGTAGCTCGGGTTCCCTTGAACCTTATCCTATTTGAAACAGACTTGAATGTGAAAGCTTTTTATTAAATATAACCTGCCGATATTTAACTTTAACTCTTTTCTAGATTCGTAGTATACGAAACATTTATTATTCAACATGAATATTGAAAATGATATTTTTAATAGTACCCACACCAGCTTTCTTTTTCAAAAATGTGCGGGTTCGCGAATGAAGCTGGTGAAGCTAAACATATTGCATTTTTTGGTTTAGACTAGAGCCTTTTGGCTTTTCATATACGGATTTGACAAAATAATCAGTATTCTTTCCTTTAGATATGAGGCTTAAAATCACAACCAATCTTCAACCCCCCGTATACCCACACCTCAGTTGGAAGTAATTTCCTACTAACTACCGTAGGAAACACATGTTTGTAGCCACATAAGCCGGTACATTTCAATTTAATTAACCCGACAGATACTATTCAAATAGCCCAAGCTTTCTGATAATTATTTAAGACGGAAAAGGATCTATTACTATGTTCGTTCGTTCCTTTGTCCGTTCTACCACGAAATTCTTATATGCTGTTGATGTACTCATTAACTTGGACGATTATATGTGTTGTGCCTTTGCGAAGAAGTTGTAATGAAAATTGATGATGTTTTTGGGGCAGGTGTTAGTTAGAAACACTTGTTCGGTTCATTTTGACTAGGAATTGTTATTACTTCATTTTGTTTGGTGGTTCTAACAATCTTATGCTTTGTACACCGCAAATTGAAATATGTATGTATTTCTAAAAAAAAAATGGCGACATTGAGGTTAACTGAACCTCTTAGGGAATGCTCATTGCATAAACGATTATGTTCGGTACAAGTTAGTTCGTCCAAGAAAAAAGTTAGCTGCGAAGATTTATAACAAAAAAAAAACAAACGGATCAAGTCAGTCAAACAGGCTCATACAAATATTCCCTAGTCCCGACCCTTTTGACAACTTTATGGTTAGGAATTTCTCCCCTGCCTACAGACAATATCGACCATCAGGCAACGTTGTTATGACTTATCTCGGCCCTCGCTAGCCAGTAGCTCCTATCGGTTAAACATCGGTCAGATTTCGGAGCAGATATACGTCTTCGATGCGTTGCTACGATGCATGTCCTGAAAATATTTCTCGATCATTCTAGGTTTCATACTCTTGTTAGTATAACAGCAAAATACACTTCTTTTCTACTCGTATTAGTTAACTACCGATACATGCCAGGACAGACATTTATTCATTTTATATCGGACGTATAAAAAAAGAATCTTTTCAAATGACTCAAGTGGAATCGAAACTTGGCTATTATGAGGTATTTATGTATAAACTCTTGGTCTCAAACTCTAGTAGACAAATATACTGGATTTCTGTTTCAACAGCAAATGTATTGACAGTATGATACCAAACACTTCTTAACAGTACATTGTATTTCATTAATAATGTTTTAGCATCACATTTCCAATGGTTCGTTATACGATTGTGAACGCAAAAGACGAGAAGTTTTAAATCTGATTCTGTTAGAACACATTTTTGACCTCACATGGAGGACATGGTATTTGGGATTTAGATGAAATTTTATGTTTCTTTCCTCATTTTTATGCCAATGAATTACAATCTCAGATCTACTAAATGTTTAAACTTGATTAAACTTCTTAATTGCTAATGCTGTGTTCGTATTTAGCTAGGATATCGACCGCCACTTTGCGAATCACTCTGAAAAGATCCATGCGTTCACTACCATTGTAAAGAGGTACCATTTAGCTTATGCTCATTTTTTTATTTTTTTTTTCGATTATGTGCAGTATGTGCAGAAACATAACTCAAATCGATATCTGAGATCTAGTCGAACTCTGAACTTGAACTATAAGGATCTGTACTTCCGTGAGCGAGACAAACAGGTATACACAATAAAAAGAAAGTACACAATAAATTTCATAAAAGCGGTTATCTGGCTTCAACCTTTTCAATTGATATAAACTATTCAAAGTTGCATCCAAGCTAAGAAAGACGCAAACTCCCCACCACAATTCAAAACTATAACCCCAAATCATAAGGCAATCATAACAAAATAAGATCTTGTGCGATCTGCGCATGTCAAAAGCCCAGAATCCCGCCAAAATCCTGTGTACTAATGCTACCGTCCAAGTCGTTTTCAAAGAAAAAATTGGTTTGCTGATACCGCGGACCAATACTCCCCAACTACGTTTTACCCTCGCTTGAACAGCAGTTCTTCACTTCGCATGCAAAACGGTACTATTGGTACCAATGATCCAACATTTCAAACTCATTCAAGGATTCGTGGAAAGATAGCCTCGTAGATACACTGACATACCGACCGACAGACAGACCAATGGCCATGAATAACATGGGGTTGAGAAGTTAAAGAATCACCGGAAAATTTCATTTAGTTTATTAGGAACGTACGTTGGCCGTATATCTGACACGATATTACATTGAAAGTTTCCTTATAAATTACAGGCTTGGAAATGCACCAAATATAATCGAACTGCTGACTAAATGTTGTAGGAAGTGCAGAGTCGACTACTTAACACCATCTTTTTTTAAGTGGACACTAATTCTACTGTTACGTTGTACAAACAGCAGGACAAAACACACAAACGGATAATACCCCTTTTTTTAAAAAATCCACCGTCCCTATATCATCTCTACTCCCCGAATGAATATCTCCGTTTTTCCATCTGGAGAGCCAGCGTTTCTCTAATTAAAACATCCAAATTGCCAGAGACCTTTTAATTACGTAGCCAATTACCGTAGTTTTTAAGCTGCTTAACTTGTACATTTAATAATTACCTTGGTCCGACTGATTGCATCTACGCATATAGATGGCCGTTTTGAGGGTCCCTAACTACGGGGGGATTACGATTTCGTGTTTTTTTGGTCGTTTCACGAATTTAATTTTGAGTTTCTTCGACACTAGTGATACGGTACATGCATATTGAACCCTCACGTCTCTGTGCTTGATCGTGTTTCTTGTCGGAATTTTTAGCTTTCATAATTTACGAAAAGTCTTTCTCACATTTCGTGCGGCGCAGTTGAGTTTTCATACCTAACAAATACAAAAGATAAACTGTTTAAATTTAAACATTTGGGATGGAAGAACTATAAAAAAGTGTTGACCCCTGTGTACCCCTAGTTGAGCAGCCTGAGTGCATCCATAGCATTATCATTATTCTGTGATATTGTTAATTCGCTGATAACCAACCCAAACCTATGTTGTTTTTGAAGAAGAGAGAAGATTTATTTATTTGGAAATAGGATAATCCAGTATACACAATCAATAAAATACTCAGCAACAAAACAGTGAACATGTGGCCAAAACATTAGATACCTCCAGATTAATACTATTTAAAAGAAAAGAACATAAATCGGGAAAAAGCACACTATACAAAAACAAAGTCGAATATTAATAATAATAATAATGATAATAATAATAATAATTTATTGGTGTTCTTACCCAGAAATGTGTTTGCACAAGTCAGCTAGAGTATATAAAACATAAAAGAGTAAGTATAAATAATAAACAATACGTAAATGAGACAAACATAAAACACAAAGTGGCAATAAAAGCTAAATAAAGAGCTAATAAAATTAAAGTTAAAATTTAGATTAATAATAATAGAGTTAATTAAAAAATTATAAAAGAGACTAATTACAATAAAATTATGCCAGGTTGAAAAAATTGGAGTGAAACATACATAAAAGAAGGTTCGGATAGTAGGAAGCATTTAATAGCTATAATAGCTAAATTGTTCAACATTCAGAGAGCTTATTTGATGTGGCAATAGGTTGTAGAATTTTGGAAAGACGATGACGATTTGGACACAAATGTTCTTTGTTTCTGGTGTTGTATGAGTATCTTGATGAGTTGCGTAATTATGAGAGTGAGTTTTAACATGCATGAGGCAAGCATGGATGTATACACAAAGCAATGTCATGATTTTCAATTTAATGAATTCATATCTGCAAGGATCCCTGTATCTCAAGTTTGACATGTATCTACACATCTTCTAATTAGGCTAAAAACTCTTGCCATGTGTGAAGAATGACCCCTTGCTAGAATGGCGTAAGTCATTCTACTGTGGAAGTACGCATGGTAACTGGTGAGCAGTGTTTTCTGAGACACAGAATTTGCATGCTCGTCCCAAGTCAACGACGAATCAACACACACCCTTTACTGTTCTTGTGTTGTTATCATTTCTATCAACATTCCGTACAGAAATACTCATGGTCTGAGTTTTGTGTTCATTTAATGTCAGCCCGTTAATAACAAACCAGTTTTGAATATCCGCCCGGCATGCTAATGATTCGTTGTCTAGGTTTTCTAAAGTGCTGTGAGTTGAAAGAAGAGAAGTGTCATCGGCATACTTTAATAGTTTGCTACTAGTACCGTAACTGAGACAATTTTGTCTGTCATTGATGTGTAGCAAGAATAACAATGGCCCAAGTACAGAACCTTGAGGAACCTTCAGGAATAAATTTAAGTAGCCCTTGTTTGAATCTATGAGGAGTTGAGGGAGTGGATTCTAGTCGGTTTAATGTATGTGTTGATATTACAAGCAAAGTTAATTGGATCAGTCAAGTACCTAGGAGGCGAAAGATAAAACTGTAAGACAGAACACTCTCTACGATACTGATAAAAAATGTAATGTATTTAGCATTGCGTGTACATGTGTCAAGAGATTACATCACAATATCTATCATTGCACGGATTGGTAGTATTTGCAGCTCAGCTGATTGGGTTACATTGAGTAAGAGATTACAAAGGGTACTATAAAAGTTTTGCAATACAGCTTTAATTATTGACTTCGTTCAAGTAATTTCCACCACTTTCAATACACTTCTCTATCCGCCAAAACCAGTCTTTAAACCAGCTCTGCCATGTTTCACCCGGCACACTCGTTGTCCCAAACCCTCATAAGGTCTTCAAGCTGTTTTCCTTTTAGCTTCATTTTCACATGCGGAAATAGTGCAAAGTCGCAGTTTAGTAGTGGTCAAATACTCGGTGGAGGTACCAAGTGTCCATTCTTAACTTTGGCCGCATGTTTTTCATAGATTCTATGACCCCCTTAGGCAAGCACTGTTCCGTGTACCACTTAACTGTGACTGTCTTCCGTGTGTCCAATCGACACGCTCCATAATTACTTTCAATTTGAAAAATAATGTATAATTTTTTTCTTAACAGATCAGGATTTTCTGACAGCTGCAGGTGTGTTCTCATCATCAAAGACCCAAACTTTGTTTCGAGCCTTGGTCGGCACATCGTAATAATAGAGCCAAGTCTTTTTTATATATCGAAGCAGCTGCGCAGGTAGAAGCCTAAATGCCGGAACACCGCGGCTGCTATGACGATCCCAAAGAAATTTTGTTAATACGATTTTTGAACTGCCTAAGGTTAGTAGAACTGGGAAAAGCTTCCTCTTGTAGATTGTTCCACAATCTCGACACCCTCGGGACAAAGGAGTGGTCGTATCGGCCAATTCTGGATGTACGAAGTTCGACACGGTTAGGATGGGACGCCAAAGTCAGGCGTGTCAGTCCATCTTTTCCTCGTTCGTCCCATTGATCTTCTTTCTTCTCTTTTCTGTCATTCTTTCTATGTGTTCATTCCATTCTATTTTTCTTCTTTTGGTCCACATGTTTATTTCCTCTATACCACATCTCGCTTGTATTTCCTCACTTCTTACTCTGTCTCTTAGAGTTTAGTTTGTTATTTTTGGTAAGACTTTCATTTCTGCTGTTTCCAATAATCTTTGTGTTTTTGCCGTATCTGCTCTTGTTGCCGCTGTGTACATCATTATCGGGCTTATTGTTGATTTATATATCCTAATTTTCGTTTCCGTTGTGAGGTATTTGTTTCTCCAGATTGTATTGTTGAGACATCATGCTGCTCTGTTCGCCATGTTCACTTGTTTTTGTACTTCTTCTTCCACTTTTCCATAGCTTGACAGTTTGATTCCCAAGTTTTCCGTTTCCATCACTTGTTCTATTATTTTGTTATTTACGACCAGTTTACATCGTCTCGGTTCACTATCGATTTAGTTTTCTCTGAGAAATCACCATGTTGTATATGAGCGCCGTATCTTCGAATTCTTTAATTAATCTTTGTAGGTCATCTTCATTTTCGGCTATTATTATGGCGTCATCGGCGTAGCATATTATCTGCATTTCCTTTTCTCCCATTCGTTATCCTGTTGCTTTTTTAACTTTCTTTATGATTTCATCCACTATCAGATTAAATATTAGTGGGCTCAGCGAATCTCCTTGTCTAATGCCAGTTTCATACTTGATAGGTTGCGAGAATTTTCCTTTACATCTTACCACAGCATGTTATCTTTATTATATTCTCAATAGTTTTCACTGAATCCAGTGGTATTTCCCTGTCATATAATAAATGTATCGCGTCCCGAATTCTCACTCTATCAAAAGCTTTCTTCAAATCTATCAGGCACATATATGCTGGTTTGTTGTATTCCAGCGACTTTTCTTTTATTTGTCTTATTACAAAAGCTGCATCCGTGCATGATCTTCCTGTCAGGAATCCTTGCTGTTCTTCTTGCAGAGTTATTGGTTCGTTTATTTTTGTCGCTATTATTCTTGTTGTCAATTTGAGTATTGTATTTAACAGATCTATTGCTCGATAATTATTGAGGTCTTTCTTATCTCCTTTCTTGAAGAACATCAGCATGATCGCTCTCCTCCATTCATCTAGTATTCTGTTCGTGGTGACTATTTTTTGAATAAGGAGTTGCAGTTGTTGTACAAGGTAATCACCTCCATATTTTTAGAGTTCATTTGGTATTTGATCTTCTCCTAATGACTTTCTATTTTTTAATTTATTTATTCCTTGTTTCACATCTTCTTGGGAAATTTCGGTCTTTTCATCAGTTATTATATTGGGCGTTTCTGGTAAAGATTCTTCGTTTTCTTTTTTAACCATTTCTGTCAGAAAGGCCACCCATGTATCCTCTTTTATGTGTTCTATTTCAACTAGTTCTTTCATTTCGCTTCTTTGTTGTCTTATGAAGCGCCACGGATATCTTGCGGTTGGAAAAGAAGCCTGCAAACATTCTGCAAAGCTTCTCTTTTTATGAAAGGGCACATCTTGTGGAGGAACATGTTGGTTAATAATTATATTCCTCGTGCAATGATAGCGTTAGGGACATGCTTTTAGAATGTATCACAAAGTACTCATTACATCCGGCTCATAAACGTGAGACTTCCTCTCGCGGATTGACTCGGTGTTCGGTGCCAAGCGAGAGCAAATTTCGTGGAATGTGGTCGTGCAACTGCGACCGACCGACACCACTAATACGGCACACCAGCACGTAACGCGAAGCGACAACTAAACACCCCCTAATTAAGGCCGTGTTTTAATTACATCCCAACGAACATGATTAATATTTGTAAGGAACATATGTCAGTTTAGCACCGCATACCTCCTAATGAGCTGGCGCAGACGCGAATGAGATCCGGATTATCCATCCTCGTCTTTGTCGTTGGCTTCACGGATGATCGACGCGAATTTGATGCCCATTTCCGGATTACCAGCCTTTCTAATAGGTCGCGTTTTCCTTCGCTAATAAGGCTATAATTGAAATGATATTTATGTCGCAACTAATTAGCTTGAATAGGCATTCAATTCAGTCTAGTCTCTTGACTAAACGTACGGTACACGGGGTGTTTCAAATTCATCCTTCTCAATTGGGATCTTGGTAACTGTAAGAGATATGACGTCGCTTAAACGCGGACAAAGTTGCGTATTTTTCGAAATTCAGTGTACTTCAAAATAAATTGCACATCAACATTGCCACTTTTTCTCCTCTACAAGAAGACGAATTTATACACCATATTGGATTTTTGCACAGCGAAAAGGATCTACTGAAAGTACTGTAATGTGCGAAAAATATAAGTGACACTGCCTTCTAAAAGCAGTTTCGGCAACCGCGGTACTATCGATCCCTACGTATGGTATGAGGGACACTAGAAAAGAAATCTACCTAGCCATGAAACAAAAGTCGTATTCAGAGGTATAAAAAAATCCTTCTTGACTCTCAAAAAAACTCATCGACGGCTGCTTTTAGGACATAATCTGAGTTGAATTGGTGACTTCTGTAAGCTTACGAAATATCTCAAACACATTTTTGCATGCGAGTCTAACCCTGTAGCACATAAAACCTTTCCAGTACGTTCACAAGGCTGCTTAGTGTCACTCAGCGCTACGGCCCTTACAAGCCTGTTTACATTATACATTCCATTCCTTCTCTGGGTACTTGTTCCCAGGATAAACTTTGTTAAAGATACGGGCGTGGATGGCGATGCAGTTCAATTATTGCGTGGAGGAGATCGCTTCGCAGACCAAGTAGTGCGCTTTGTTAACTTGATTACAGTGTTGATGTGCTATTGGGTGTAGTGTTTTGGTTACCTGAAAGGTGAGCAATCACTGAGTGTTTCCTTTATTCTACTGTACTGCATGGATTGATAACCATGATACTTTTATACTCATGATCATGATAGCGTGATATCCCGGTTCCTGGACTGTCTTTTTCTAACAATCGTTAAACTCGGCACGTCGTTTCATACACCTAGCGACCAAAGAGTTAGAGTTTGTCTGTGTGACAACTCCGAGTTAGTCTGTGTGACGTCTCCTAGTCAGTCTGTGTGACGGTCAGGATTAGTCTGTGTGACGATCCCGTGATTCAGTCGATGACGAATCCGTAATAGTAGTTGGGGTACATTAATGTAATGGTAAATAGTAGATTTGTGCATGTGATGTCATGAGTCAGTTGAATACGGGAGATACTCATAAGTCTTTTTCTAAAAATAGGCGATGGACCCGACAATCCGATCATATCGCCTTTATCGCTTGCCAAAGGAGGATAACTCGTTGTCGTTTCGTCACCAAGTAAGTGACTTTAATATTACCCTGACATTGTTGCCCATATCGAATTGTTTACTTACTGCCCATATAGTAAAAATGAAATGGTACGGGGCGGTACTTCGAAATCTTCTAAGATGAGATGTTTTCATGTTTATCGTTATCTTGCTATTATCATATCTCTTTCATATCCTACTCTTCGAAAATGTTTCTTCAGTAATCTAAACAGATGAAGTTAGGACTATAGGGAGAATGTTCTGTCTCAACGCAGTTGTATTTCTGCACAGTTGGTGTAGTTTTTGCAGCCTTATGCACGCATTGTCATGAAGCAGGAATAATTCTCGATTGGAAAAATAGGGTCTTTTTTAGTTGATTGCTTTGAGTACATTTTTCAGCGTATTCGCATAGACGGCCGCATTCATTGTTGCTCCTTTTGGCATATATTCAATGTGAATGATGTTCCAAAAGATGTTGCCATCAATTTTCCAGCAGAGAGTTGCGCCCATGCCTTTTTGGAATGTGAATGTCCTTTATGAAACCCCAACTTGGATTTCGTTTTTGTCCCAGGAGGAGGAGGGGCTGGTGGGTCTCGACTCTCTTGGATCCGCCCTTGATTGAGAATTTTGCACCTCCCGCGACACAGAGCCTTGAGGCGGCTACCTCACTTTGCCTACCATCTGTGGTCGAGCAAAAGCAGAGAAACAAACTACATTACAAATAAAAATCCAGAAAGATTTACTCTATCCCAAAACTGCACACTAAAGTTTTTTATGTATGTAACATTTTGTAAATATTTAGTTTATATTTAGTCGTTAATCAGAATATGTGTTATTTTTGAGTGTATGTATTTGGCAAAGTGTAGTTCAAAAACATGGCCATAGGAACTACATTTAATTTGCAACTAAAAGAATTGATTATTTTAAAATATCGATCAGGCATCAAGCAACCATAGCCCAACAGCTGAATGTAATCCGATCGGTAATTTGCAAAATTATTAAGCTGTTCCGCCTCAGAAAATCGTTGGTAAGCTCCTAACACTGGTAGACCGCGAAAAACCTCACCTAGGATTGATAGGAAAATTAAAACACTTGCTCTTAAAAATTCATTTACTACTGCTGTCGACATAACAGCTCAACTTAAAGAAGTAAATATTGGTATCCACACTGTTCGAATACGTTTAAGGGAGAGTGATTTACCAGCAAGGAGACCATCTAAAAAACCGTTTATCTCCAAGAAAAGTCGGACCGGACCGCCCATCGCTTACGATCATTTGAGCTGGTCAGAAACAAGGAGGAATTCTGTATTATTTTCTGATGAAAGTAAATTTAATTTATTTCGGATAGCATTTTATGGTTCAAGGTTCAAGTATGGGGTTGCTTCTGTTGTCTTCAAATAGGACCCATCGTCAAAATTGAAGGAATTATCGACAAATACTTGGAAATATTAACTGATACCATGCACAGTGAAAATAATAAAAACATTTTTTGCAGATCACAATATTAATGTCATGAAGTGGCCAGCTCAGAGTCCAGACCTTAACCCCATAGAGCACCTATGGAATTTAGTTGATAAAAAAATTCGGACTGAACATCCAGAAAAGTTCAAAAATATTGCCGAACTATATGAAACAACTGAAGTCGCCTGGAATTTTATTCTAAAAGAAGCAATAGATATCCTAATAATTGGTCCTATGAGAAAAAGATATCTAGCAGTATTCAAAAATAATGGTTATGCAACCAAGTAGCTTCTTTGCATTCGACAATTGCTTTGTTCATGTTTCTCTATTTTTGCTCACTGTATTTTCTAATAATAGTTGTTAGCGTAGTTTTATTAAAGCAGACATTTTATTTTCATGCTGGCTTTGAATTACATGTTACATTCAGTTTTAATAAAACATAAGTATTTAGTTTACTTAATAAAATCTTCAAAAAAATAAAATGTTTCTCCACTTTTGCTCGGTACTGTAGATACTATAGCGTAAGGACTAGACGCAGGTCCGAATGAAGAGTTTTTAACTTAATTATGACCCTTGGCTCCACAACTTAACTCCATTTGTATAGCCAAAAGAGATTCTACTGGCGCCTCTATAGACATTAGAATGTTTTGCTCCTTCTTTATGATTTTCGTTATTCCAATTATGCGAGTTGAAAGAAAATCTGTCGTCCTTCGTTATATAAATAAGAACGGGGGAACTTATTTTGTAAGGTATTTTTGCTGGTTTTGTGTTCACTTGTCGTTCCTTGGTTCTATGATTCCAGACCTATTCATTTATTCACCGGTTTGGAACAATCATAATACAAATATTACTAAAACTGTTCCAGGAAAAATTTTTGTGTTTGAAATTTTGAGATAAGCATCACATCAAATTAAAAAAAAAATAAGTCACTTGTCATTATTGTCAGTACTTCAGTTGTCAACTTACGACAGTTCTATTAGTAGTAATAAAAATTCTACTTTCTTCCACCCTCCACTATTTGCTACTGCTGTCAAAAATAACATACACCGACAAAAAAATTAATTATGCCAGTTTTAGTTTTAACTAATTTTGTGACAGCTGACAAGTTTATCAGCGTAATCCAACTCCGACTTGTAAAGCAGTTTATTTGAATCTATGATATCAAATCATATCGTTTGAATAAAACTATTAAATCGTTTACTTAAAAAGAAACTAAATTTCGTGCATTCACAATTGCAAAAAAACGTTTCAGGTTTCAACAGACAACAAAACAAACTGTCAACTAATTGACGTTTAACCTTATTCTGCTTTCAATTTCAAAAATATTTGCAGGCACAGCCTACTTCTAAAAATTATCGAGATACTGACTTTTTAACGTTATTTTATCATAAATAATTAAAATGCATCGAACCTTAAAAATCGAAATATCTCAAAAACGGCTAACTATACTAAGTGACATAAATCCGAACACCCAGTTTAAATGGTTTTATTTTAATAAAATTTTGTATAAGTACTTAATGAAGCATAATAAGTAATTGATAAAAATTTCAAAATGATTGCACTGCTTTAAAGCCCTTTGACCTTTAATAATGTGTGGATGCACCCTGATGTGCTACGCATTCTCCAACGCGCCTAGGCATGCTTCTGATCAGGTGTCCTCCTGTGGTATCTCATTCCAGGCAACCACCAACTCCTCTCGGAGTGCGTCTGAGGAGGACGTTGCAAATTCAGCAATCTCCTACCCATTATATCCCACACGTGCTCAATTGGGGATAAGTCGGGAGATCTTGGTGGCCATGGTAACAATGTGACATCATTATGTTGAAAGAAATCTATTGTGACTCTTGCAACATGTGGTCGGGCATTATCTTGTTGGAAAGTTGGATCTGCCAGGGTGTCAAGATAGGGTAAAAGATGGGGTTCTAGAACTTCGTGGATATAACGCTGCGCGTTCATGTTACCTCTGATGAAGATTAAAGGTGACCTGGAACCATAAGCTATAGCACCCCAAACCATAACTCCAACAGTGTGATGAACATGTCTTTCGACAAAAAACTGTGGATTCCTCCTTTCACCACGTCGCCTTCTAACCCTGGAACGACCATCGTGCATGCCTAAACAAAATCGAGACTCGTCACTAAAGACAATGCTGTTCCATTCCAGAGTGACCGTTGGCTGCACCACTCAAGTCGATTACGTCGGTGTTCTCGAGTTAAAGGGAGGACCCAGTGTGGCCGGTATGAAAACAAGCCAAAACTTCTCATTCGTCGGTAAACACTTCGCATGCCAATAGGTCTTCCGTGTTCTGCAAACCATTCATTTGCAATGGACCTGGTAGTGGAGAAACGGTCCCTTAAGGCCAATAATCTTAGGCGGCGATCTTCACGGTCTGTTGTTCTACGGCGGCGTCCAGTGCCCCTTGCTCTTTGCGTACGGCCTTCTCGAAGCCATGCCTGACAACACCTAACCACAGTGTCTACACTTCTTTGCACTCTAACTGCAATTGCCCGAAAAGAAAGTCCAGCTTCCCGAAGTCCCACTATACGGCCCCTATCAAACTCACTAAGTTGACGAAATCGTACAGGTCTCCGTACTCTAGGCATCGTAACCGATCGTAAAGGATGTCAAGAACCAAAATCCGCCAACGTTGATTCTTTACTGCGGCTAAAATATTCATTTTTAGAGCGTTAGTGAATTAAAAAAGCAGTATAAAAACCGGAATGCCCAACTGATAAAGCTGAAAATTTTTTCACTTGTTATTTACAGTAAGATAAATACATTCACCAACTTTTATTAAAATAAAACCATTTAAACTGGGTGTTCGGATTTATATGTCACTTAGTATATAACGAAAACTCACAGGAGAGCTTTTTTATGTTGAAAAGTGCGAAGAATCAGCTTGTTTATCCAAAAAGCAAAAAACTGCACGAAGAAAAAATTTTCGGTCATTTTAATACACTGCAGATACAGTAGAGAGCGCCCTCTAGCGGCTACAGTAAAACTATGCCCATGGTTCGTTTTCTCGTACCAAAAAACCCTTGTATACCAATTTGCACTGTTATACATAAAATATTGTTCGAAATATTTAAAAAAAACAATACTGCAGTCAATCCGATTCAACGCATTTACACATATAAATAAATTCGTTATCACTTAACAATCTAGGATATCTTCAAATACTACAAAGTCTACACCAACAGGAGGCTCCACTTTCTATATAAACAATATAAAACAAAAACACATCAAAACTGTGCTACGTAAATATTTGGTATAAATGCCCTTCATTAATAAAACATTCAATAAAATTTCAAATGCTTCCCATTCTAACACGTCAACAGTAACTCCCCTACACACAGTGTTTCATTGAGAGCGAGAGTTATTATAACCATGGTTATCGGTAACTAAGCGCCTTATGCTCGAGCATTTCACTTGATCACCATAATTTACATACTTCACAGCTACTACGGTAACATTCGATTATCAAGCACCTCGCGAAAATCACAAATGAAACTGATGAGTTCGAAGCGCGTCACCGACACTGCGTCTGTCGCATACTCCCGATCATTCAAAAATGAAGGACCGAGTCCTACCGAGTCCGCGATTCAAATAAACAGTTTAATTGTTTTCATTAAAATGACTATTTTTTTTAATGTACCTTTTATGAACTAAGTTATTTAAGCTAATTAAAGGGTTTAGTAAAACAGGTACATGGTTTTATATTTTCAAGCAAATTAGTTTGATAGTATATTACTTTTAAACAAACTGGTCCCAGTTTAATTAAGCCGAATAGTTCAGTTACCTTAAATAATTAAAAAAATTAAATACGTGTAATTGAACACAGAAGAACTGTTTAATTGACCACGATTTCTCAGTGAAACGTACGGCTTAACCATTCGTTGTTTTGATTGCAATAAAAACTCTCTAATATCTCATTGGGTGAAACGCTGTCGGGTATGCAACAACAAACGAGCCGCTACTGTTAACCTGGATAACTCCACAAAATCAAACATCATCCCTACGCATTCAGTTCCGGCTCTTTACTCCCCCAATATACATATACTTTAGATGTGACTTATGTTCCCACACCCCATAACAGGGCGAATACGACGTAATCGCTTTATATTATCCCATCTCCACTTTTTATGGGCTCTGCGAGGCTCCAATACAATAATTAAAATGACAAAAGGCGCAGTCAGTAGAATTTAATATCAGCAGTAACCAGATAGAGGGGTTGATTTTTTACTGCTTAGTTGGGGTTTGGTTTGTTAATTAATATCGAATGGCGGGGAAGGATTTGAGGGCATTCAGAGATTGGAGGTTGTTTTTATGAAGAAAATTATCAGATGCAATATACTATACTAGGTGCTAAGCTGCACAATGGTTATTCATAAACGGTTTTATTCATATTACAATACAAATAAGTTATTTAATTAATGTTGGTGGCTTTTGTGCTAAGGTTTTTGATACTTTTTCTAAAAAGCACCTTTTTTCGCGTATTTTCTTAAATATTTTACAAAATGTTAATACACTCCATCAAGTTTGGACTGTAGCTCGTAAAACAGAATTTCTTGTTTTCATGTATAGATACCCACCTGCGTCAAACATGCAGATTTTTTAAGGTGAAGCACTTATAGTAGCAAGTTGAAATTTTCAGGGTTTATTGTGCATGGATTGAAATAGCTTTTACAACAAAATGAATAACGAAATACAACCTCATTTTTTTTACAGCCCTACAAAGTTAAGGGATGGAAGAGACTTTTCACAAAAAAAATGAATTTAAGATTTTTTTGCGATGATTTCTAATGAGCTCTGTTAAAAAGTGACATAACCATTGCTAAAACTAACCATTTAGCTGATCTCAGAAAAAAATAACAGACCTAAGCCTAATGGTTTAGTTGTGATTGCGATTGAAAGTTGATTATCCCGTTTTTTTTTTTCAAAATTTCACAAAATTGCAAATATCTCCCGAGTTATAAAATTTCGGACCGCAAATATTTATAAGGGATCATTCGATAGGTTTTGATCTCCTGACTTCCGTTGATCCACTACTAACTTTACACCCTGTATATATTTAATTGTTATCATAATTATTAAATATATGAAAATTATATAGAAATTATCAAACTAGTTATCTGACATCATACATACTGAAATTTAAAAATTAAGTGAAATAAAAAACATTTTTAAAAACTTCCGTTGATCCACTAAGTACTGACTTTACACCCTGTATATATTTAAGTATCATCATAACTATTAAATATATGAAAATTATATAGAAATTACCAAACTAGTTATTTGACATCATACATACTGAAATTTAAAAAATATGTAAAATTAAAAACATTTTCAAAAACTAGCTTTTATTTGGATGTTAATAAAGTGATTGACAATTTAAAAAAAAAGCGTCCATTCATCTCAAGCTTTCAAATAAAAGCGCATTACGTTTTGACAGCAGAATGAAAAACGCTTGTATTTGAAAGCTTGAGATGAAGGAGTTTCATAATTGTTTAAATATTTCCAATCGGTACAAATAGTTTCAAATTTATAGTCAACTTCTAACTAAATAAAAGCTTGTTTTTAGAACTGCATTTTTTCATTTTATCTAGTCCCTTTGCCAATTTAGCACCAGTGCTATTCTAGCATCACTCCATTGGCCAATTACATCTTTTATCATCCACTGAAATAAAATAAACTACCAGTGTATCTGTAAATCTAGATAGCCATTGCGCGGTGTTAGATGCTAAGCGCTGGTCGCGCAGTATATTCAAAAATAATTAACAGTAAGTGTAATGGTTCGTACAGAATATCGAATAGCTAATAATTGTCAGAAGTTAATGACGCGTTCACTGATAAATTCTATCAGCATATTTAGGGTATCTACCCCTGTTCGCGTTGCGTCTATCTGATTGGCGGTATCGGCCACCGTTACATCGAAGAGTTTAACAAAGTGTGAAGTTTCAGTTTATAGTTTATAAGGTGTGCCACCGATATCGACGTCAGTTTAAATGATCGGATTTTGATTTAATCGCGTTGCAAATATGACATACTAAGGGCCAATTTCACCAACAACAGTCCGTTATTCTCCACCTATAGGGTAACAGTCCGTCAAATACAGCGAATGAGCTTCAAGTTCCAATCAACAAATTTTAGCAACCAATAGCTATGAAATGTTGAAAACAAAATATTGTCAAAGTATGAGATGACATCTTGTCATTAAAACATCACCAGCTTATTGAATATTAAGAAATTACATATAATTCAGTCAAAATTTAAACAAATGTTTGATTTTTGAATAATATGCATGTTTTAATTACCATTGTTGATTTTTTATTCATGATAATATTATTTTTTTCAACTGATATGCGATTTTACTGATTCAAGATCATCTACTGGGTGTTTTTTCCAATAAACCTGTTCCAGATAGCCCTTAAGCACCTACTTGATGACTGGCTCTACCAAAAAGTTCATAGATATTGCTCGTTACTTGCCGTTCATCAGAACCGTTATGGCACCTTAGATTGATATTCCCACAAAACCATTCTGGTTTTTTAATATCCATACATCCATAAAGTTGAATATTTTTCGTTGTTCAGGAACTTAATAAACATCCACACTATATTAGCGATTAAGAAATACCCAAATATATGTCGTAGAACCAGCAAACCTAAAACCTGCAGAAAAACTAGAAATTTGATATATTTTACTCTTTTCACTGAGTAGATATTCTGGGTTATATTTATATTAGACGTTATTTGAATAAAGCTGATTATTGCATTTCAAGGAGTGACACATGTGTGGGCTCTGTCAACTCTTGGTACCAGTCACAAAACATACTCTGAAGATTTAATTCCATGCTATTCAATCACAACACGGTGACTTGTGTGGTTGTCAGCGGCCATTTTGTGAGGGTGCGATAGGTTTGCCAGATTGTGCATTAATATCCCGTTTCACCCTCCTGGTCCCAGTGGAGTAAGTTCCGCCAACTGTTGAAATATACTCTACTATGCTTCATAAGACTATTCGTGACATTTTTCCCAAAATCATTGCACAACACTCGAAAATATCCAAATGAAAATTTAAAATTATTTCCATGACGCCGCAAAATAGCTCCGTCGGTACCTTGGGTTATACATCTTGACAGTAGGGATGTTCGATAGGATCCTATTTTTCGAAGTATCAATACATTTCACGAGTATCGTCATCTTTCGATCCGGACTGAGTCAGAAAAAAGTGACTGCTATTTGGCTGCGACATTACCCTGCCAAATCAGACATATCTTTCATCATTTTCACAGAAATTGTACAAAATCTTAAAATTTGTGAAGCTGGCGAGTTTCACCTCATACGTTCTTACGAGACATGCCCAAATCATCAGTTGCTGCCGTGATATTCATCCCGACCACTGCATCCCCACGGCTAGGCGACCTGTATGTTAAATTTGTATTGATAGGGCAGCGGGTTATGCTATAAATCATATGTCACGGTGTTTGTGCACTGATTGCACCAGTTAGATGATACCAAAAATATTTTCATAAATAGATCTTTCCCGTTCCGGATCGAACAATCTACCAAAGATGCTTATAATCATGATACCTAGTAAATTTTCACGAAAAAATTCAAAACCAGCAAATGTAAAAGATTCATTTCGCACCTTCCACCATGGGACGTGATCGTCGTTAGACTTGGCAACCCTGCGAGTGTCAGATAGATATCCCCGCCAGTCAAAAAGAAAATAGACAAACAGTAAACATTACTAGTTTTTTTGATTTTTGAACCTAGCAGCTATTATCTGTGAAACATTTTTCATAATTTTTTGTCTATGTCCATAGTAAGTGCATTATGCATCAGGGAGATGTAGGGATTGACACGTCTTACACATGTTATCTGTGTTTTAGGATGGAGAGGACATAATGTTTTTATTGCTTTGAAGAAATTCATTATCTCATAAATTAATATATGATTACTATTATGACATAAAGGAAGATGAGGAATTGGACGGAATGTATTTTATATTCTATTTTCTTGCAAAATACAGACAAATCCACACTATTCAACAGGTATGTAATGATACCGGTGTATTGAACTTAAATTCGAGATTGCCATGCATTAACAAACGTCCAAATCTGCTGCCAAATTTAACAGCTAGAAAATCGACCTATTATTTGCCGCATTCCCATTGGCTTTTGGGGATAACTGATTGTTAAATGTAAATTTAAACACAAATCAAAATACATGAAAGTTGACCTGTTTTCTCTGTACAAAAGCATCATGTTGGAATCAAGAAGTGGTCTTGTTTATAATACAGTCGAATTTTCACGATTTTATTCAATATTTTAATAGAAATCATTGATATTCTGAGACCTTTGACAGCTTCTGTCAAATTGTATTTCGATAAGGTATTTTCCTATTGGTCCATAATATTAATGTTGGTGAAATCGGCCCTTAGTGTACGTCAATGCTGCCGTACTAAGGTAAAGTTCATTTACTGCCTTTTTTAAATGTTGACGCTAATACATCCCTCTTATAATTAGAAATACAAAATATATATCAGTGACGCAGTTATTTAACAAAAATAGTTGTTTTTTCAATTTGTCAAATATTTCCTACGAATAAAGGCATTAAATCAATTTATCGAAGTAAAAAAGCAGTAGTTTTCAAACTATATTGTTTTTATTCTCTGAATGATATAAGTACTGCCTTACCCTTATATAGCATATTATGATCTCCATGATCCCTCCTGTAGGCGTGCTTCTGGGAAGGAGTTGAAAACATCAGAGCTAGGAATAACTATTCCTCCTGATTCTGCATCAGCTCCAGGTAACCGTGCTGCTGTTCCGACTACGCTGCTCATGCTTGACAAAGATCAGAGAGGGGATATTCGACTAATCACTGACACTTCCTTAACATATTAAAGTGTCACGCCTCTTTCACATCTTCAAACAATCGGTAATATAACTGATAAACAATCAGGTTGGATATGGTAATCAATGATCAATATGTTTTTTGCTGGTATACTGACGGATCTTGCTCCTCCTTTCAGTTCCATTTTATCACATAACCGAATCCTAGAATTGCCAGGCGGCCTTGTCACACTTTTTTTCATTCCAATCAGGTGGAATTCCATATAATACTGCATTTTTTTGCGAGACTAAGATCCAAACTTGACCCGCACGACCAAGACTGTTTGAAGACTCTTGCTTTCTTGCAATAATTACTCAATAACAACCCCAAATATTGACATCCGACAATGTTAAATTGAATTTGTCGAATGCTTCTAAAAATTTAAGATCTAAAAGTTAAAGCGAAAAGTATGGCACTTTTCTGGAGGTATTAGCTAAATAGTTGAAAAATTGTTGATTATAATAAATAATAGTTTAAAAAAACTTAAAAAAACACGCTTTTATAGCTAATCGAGCTAAAAAGTAGAAAATAATGTTTAATTACAAAAATCTTATCTTACAGTAGTAGATGGTCGAACAATCAATCATAATTAATGACCTCAAAATAAAATTATGATAAAATTTAAGTTAACAGAATAATTCAATTCAGAGTAAAAAGCGTGAGGTGACTTCCTATTCACAACAAAATGATGAGAACATAAATTTCAATCTATCTATTTTACGGAACAAAATTCGGAAAACAGCATAGTTTTGAATTTACAGTCGATAAAAAAAGAATTTAATACGATCAAAGAATTTGTAATTATAAAGTCTTATTGATTAATAAATTACAAAAAACTAATTGATAAATCGAACCAAAAAATGAAAAATAAATAATAATTTAACGCTTTTTTCTTTGAATTGAATTATTCTGTTAATAAATTAAATTATACAGGGTGCGGCAGAGAGGATGGATGGTTTTAAAAAAATCAGAAAATAGTTACTTTTTACTCGAAAACAAATTTATTGATGGAATCAGGTTCACAAGGAAATAGCATTTGAGACAGTCAAGTGTGGAAAATCGCATCAGGCACGTGGTGGCCGAAATCTTTGATGCAGTGCTGGATGCGTTCTTGGATGTTCGCGTAGACTCTCTCCAACATCGCTCTCTCAATTTGTTCGACTTCCACGCGAATTTCGCCCTCCAATTCGTCCAGAGTTCGGGGCTTGTTCGCGTATACTCTAGCCTTGAGGTGCCCCAATAAGAAAAAATCGCATATGGATAAATCTGGGAACCGGGGAGGCCAATGAACATCGCCAAACCTGGAAATAAGGCGACCAGGAGAAGAGAGGGCGAATAACGTCCATGGATGCTCAGGCTGTGTGCGCGGTCGCCCCATCCTGCTGGAACCACACACGTCGGATTGGAACACGTCGCCGTCGTACTTCAGGGAGAAAGAGGTTGGTGATCATGTCGACGTAGCGCTCTGAGTTCACGGTAACATCACGACCATTACCGTCTTCGAAGAAGTAAGGGCCAATGATGCAAATTTGCGATACAGCGCACCAAACCGTTAATTTTCGGCTGTGCATCGGTCTTTCGTGTAACTGTTGCGGATTTTCATTAGCCCAATAACGACAATTCTGCTGGTTAACCATGCTGTTTAGGTGAAAGTGGGCTTCGTCACTCATAGGCGAAAACGCGGTGCTCCACCGTCCAAGGCCACATAACGACAACTGGTAAAATAATGCTAGGATCTCACGAGTCAAACGGCACCCTCCCCACCTCTCTCGTAAACGGAGGCGGAGAGTACTACCTATCCCAAAAACATCCGTCCTCTCTGCCGCACCCTGTATAACTGAATTCTAGAAGTGTCAAACGGGCTCGTCACACATTTTTTTTCATTCTAGTCAGGTGGAATTCCATTTAATATTGCTTTTTTTGCGAGGCTAAGATCCAAACTTGACCCGCACGACCAAAACTGTTTGAACTTCTGACTTCTGACAATAAAGGATTATGTTCAGTCCCAAATAGGCCCTCTGAGAAATAAGTCAGTCAAACAGGTCCATAGAAGTAGTCCATAGATATTATTTTCCTGCCCTACCGGTAGTTCATCTGGAAACGTCGCCTTTCCTCAGTGAGAAGTGGCAGCGCCGTCAGAGCATAGGAAACACTATGCTGTAGCGCGGCAGAAATACGTGTAATAACATACCAGATCTGCAGATAATATTTAACAGTTAAGGTTTTGAAGACCACTGTACGGAGAAGTCTATGATGTGTGAAATATGTCTAATAGGTACGAAGAATTATCAACGTGAGAAGCGAGTAAATGTACTAACATCAAAAAATTGAGACAATTCCCCCCTCCCAAGTTTTTATACCTCTATAATTGTTTTCAATACTGACCGAAACGTCAAAAAAGTTCGACAGACTTTTATTCTTTTTCGTGTTTGGCCTTTTTCTCTGTCGCTAATGGACCGATTCCCAAAAATCTTTTTTTTTTATACTTCAACTACCACGAAGGCCTGAGGCCTAAGCACCCATTGAGTACCGTGGGGCTATAGGGGGATACATGGGAAAGGGGGAACGCCACACGGACTCTGGCGAGGGAACATGCACACATTCTGGCTCCGCCTACGAGATCCGCCGAGTGGTACCTCCGCGTTCGACAGTCGGAGACCGTCTACTACCTAAGGACAATCACAACATCCATAGCCAAGATAAAAATTTCTCCTGGGACGGGACTCGAACCCGCACAGCGCACGGCGACTGATCAGGAGACCGAAGAGTCTACTACTGTGGCCACCGCTGCTGCCTCGTATAGCTTTTCCGTCATTGCCGTTGTAGTCTACCATTGTGTAAAAATTTCATCGAAATCCGAGCGGTACTTCTTACGTTATAGGCGATTATAAGATTAGCGGATAGAGCGACGGAAATGAGTGACATGTTTTTTTCGAGATGTACCTACGTGTCATATAACTCCCAAGAAACTTAAATCGTATTGTCGAAAATTTTCGCGATTAGCCTGCGTAGGAAGTAAAAATTAAAGTTGATCGGCTAGGGCTGTCTTCAAAAGAAACCGTTTAAATACCATGTGCTTAATGACGTGTGACAATTATTAAAGCCGAGAGTAGAAATAGGAGCAGAAACGGTTAAAACATAAAGATTTGTTTACATTTCAAAGAATAAATTAAAAACAAATTAGCAATATTTAACTTGAGCATGTCGGACTTTAACGGTTCCTTTCAATCAATTAGCCAATTAGCTTTCTTCTGTTCTATATGAATACAAGTGCTTTAGCTTTTTTTTAATTGTATACGAAAATCATATTTAAATACAAAAATAGTACCTTTTATACTTAAAACTGTTTAAGATAAGCAATATTTTATTTAAGCATGTTAGGTTCAAATACTTTACTGCGGTATCACCTGCATCTTGTTAGCGTATGCTCAGTTAATTATAGGATACCCTGCGACATTGTAATATTACTATTAACTAAAATACTTACAAAAACCTTTATTCTAGATTCCAAATATTGAGCTCTATAATATTTATTTAAGTTAACACGTCAGAAGTAATTATTACTAAATTTCATTTGTATTATTATAATCGATTTTAATATAATTATACAGGGTGACTTTGAAGTTGAGTCATTAATTTTTAGATAATGATTGTAGAAGGAAGATAAACCAAAATATGTGAGTAAAAATAAAAAAAAATAAAAAAAACAATTTTACCTTGTTTTATAAAGTATCCTCCCGACAAGTATTTCAGTGCGGACCTGTATTTGATCGTGAGGTCTTGGAGCACCGGCATGCCCTCCCCTGTGAGGTCTTAAGTCACCTGATTCGCGAGCCCGTTGTACTACATTAACAAAGGCACGAGGGGTTGGTTGCACTCGATTGGGAAAACGATCCGCATAAACATGTGCCATTTTTTATTTTGTTTGAGCCACGCAGCAAACACCACTATTCACTCACGCGTTACCGACTGACACATTGACTGAATAAAAACATCGTGACCAGCATTTCAAATTCTTTCGCTTTTTTGTTTCCGATGCGATGAACCGATAAGGCGGATTATATACGTTGTTGCCAAACACGAGCACATAATATTATTATTGAGACAGGGCGGTACTCAAACTTCTAAAGGGCTATAACTTTGTTACTTTAATTTTACCACAAAAATGTTAAAGGAAAAAACATTTCTTTTGATCAGATCTACTCACTGTTAAAATAAATGACTCAACTTCGAAGTCACAATGTATAAATATAATTAATTAAACTGGAAAAATTTGCAGCAGCAATACCAAGACTTCTGTTATGTTGCAATACCTAAGACCAAGGCCTTAAATCAGTAGGTTTTGCCACAGTAGCTGGCTTAAAATAAAAAATAACTGGATGGAATGGATCCCAACATCACTCCCGTGTCCGTAGCTTTTTCGTCGCCACAATTTTAATCCCAAATAAAAGTCAGCAATCCTAATGGCGGACCATACAAATGAGCAACATCCATGCGATCAAAATTAACTCCAATGTCACCAGATACCATCGATGAAATGATGAATCGAATAAGGTAATCTTCATTACACGTCAATTTCTCGAGACGAATTCACATTTCAAGACAAACTTGACAGTCGGCGGCAGATAGAGAAAAAACAACTGACGATCCATTTCCAATTCCTCATTACTGTACGACGAATGGCAAAAACCGGAAAGTGGCCGGGTTTTTGTATCAATACGCAATTTGGTCCGGTCCAATTTACTTGAGTACGTGTGGCCACTGGTAATTCCCGCATTAACCCGAAATTTTTACGATTACGACCGATCGGCTGTCGTCAGGCTCAGTGACGTGCAAGAAGCGTTGTGTGGTTGCCGGCAGTTTCAATCCAAGACAATATTAGGGGGACTATTGCCGGGAATATTGCCCAAAATGGGGTGATTTAATATGTAAGGCTGAAAATCGATTAAACAGTCTCTGCTTCCAATTCCGATTCTGATGTATGTCATTATTATCCATGGTTTCAGTTTTACCATTGCCTTCTACGGTTCTTGAAATTTATTCAGTGTTATCAGTTGCGTCTTTAAAAGAATTATTGTGCGTGTCTTCGTTCTGGGCATAACTTCCCAATTATGGCCAATGTAGCATAGCTTTCCTGCTCTGTTCTTATTTAGTTTATGATGCTTCTTGTCATAAACAAATCAGAATGTGGATAAGTATCTGCCCACAGAGACAGATGCTTAGGGCACACTTAAAAACCTTATTGCAATTTTTTTCTAAGTCGTAATTAAGTAGTTTCTTCATATACCTTCAAAAATTGGTGGCACTTATGTTTGTATAAACTTTGCGACAATATTTACATTCGCACACAGTCTTATGATTTTTAAAATTTAACGTTTTAACTCAAGACCACTACTTTGAATTGCTGTTTTTTTACTCCAGATTTGAAATTGATGGCTCACGAAGTTCGAAAATCAAAGGTAAAGTTTCGCGACAACGCACATAATAAGTTCTAGCGGCGACGTAATAATGCCTTCTGTCAGATATACAGAAAATAATATTCACTCTCTGACGTTAACAGCCTGATATAAAATGTAGGGTCGTCTTCTACCAGCAACCGGAATAAAAATCATATAAGCTGATTTCTTCCATTTAAAATGTACGAATTATAAATACGGTTTTTCAACACACGAACGAAATCCTTGAAAAACGTATCCAATCAATCTATTTCGGCTATAAAAAGGTGAGATATTCCCTCCATGTACGTCACTGGTCAAATTCTACCAAATTGGCAGTACGAATTCGACTGTCGTTACGCATTATTACCATTTCGGAGACAAAATATCTGTAAGTAAAGCATTTTAATCTCCAAAGAGAAAGAGAGATATTTTGATTGGACAGTAAATCTTTAAGCTCGTTTTAATTCACCCAATAATGTTTTACAGCCATCATCCCAGATGCAGGTCCTGGTTGATTTCACCTCATGAGAGTTCTTTGAATATGTTCATGTTCAGTTTCTAGTATCTCGGATGTTGAATTAAAAAGGTAGTATGTTCTGGGGATGTTACGAGCAATGACAATAATTGGACATTGGTAATAGCCATGAAATGATGAGCAATCTTAATATAAGATGAACGTATGAAAAATATTAACAATATTTGTAGTAACAATAATAAATTAAGAACAACCAGGACCAAACCAATGTCTATATGAAAGATAATAATGGAAAGAAGCTTTTTGCACTTCTAAAAAACATGTAGATAATGTTCTATTGAACAATGAATTTAGAGAAATAAAACACTGTCATCATTCCATAAAGGATTGATTATATTAACTACATGTCAGTTCCTCTAAGAAGAAACTTAATCACGTATACGGAATTTAAGAGATCAAGGGCCAATTTCACCAACATTAATATTTGACGGTCAGTTGTACCAATAGGAATAGACCTTATCGAAATGCAATTTGACGGAAGCTGTCAAAGCTCTCTGAATATCAGTGATTTCTACTGAAATGTTGAATAAAGTCGTGAAAAAAGGTTGCCTTATAAATAAGTGTACATTATAGCTGTAATATTATATCTTTGTGCTTTAGAATGAGGATAACTTTCATAGAATTTCAAATTTTTATCATTTCAGAAAAGAGGGTCAGTTATTTAAATGGACCAATGAAAATGTGAGAAATAATAGGTTGGTTTTCTAGCTATTATATTTGGTGGTATGTTTTCACTGTTTTTGACGACTGTTCATGCATGGCAATCTAGTTTTGTCTGTATATCACGTGCAGGGTGTTGTACATAATAGGTACCTATAGAAAGTACCGATTTTTGTTATTTTGCAAAAAAAAAGGATATAAAACATATTCCAACTGGTTCATCATCTTTTGTTACATCAAAAACAATTTTTGCCAATTTATGATCTAGAAATCCACACCAAATGTAAACAAACAGCACATTCTGCATTTCTGGGCCCTAAAACATCGATATTTGTAAAAGTATCCGCATCCACTTATTATTCATCGTCTAGATATTATAAGTTAGAATCAAAAATACCTATTTATGAAAATATATCTCCAAACATTGTTATATTTTCTTATTATTTCTATTATTATACCACGCCTGGGATGTCAATTGCTTTTACAGTGATCTGCACATCTGCAGTGTTGCCGAACCGGCAAGAAAAACGGAATCAGTAAATAGTGTCGTTGAATTAGGTATAAGGTAAATGCCGTCCCAAGATCAGTGGTAGATCAAGGACCTTTGAGTCATGAAAAACGTCTGTTATTGTATTAGTATAGTTCTCTATGTATTACAACTTCTACAATGTGCATACTGGTCGTTCTTTCAAAGTACTTTGCAACCATTCTGGAAACTCCTTTTTTGATTCTTGCTTATAGGATTGTGAATATTTTTCTGTTTTACCCCTGAACTCATGAACTCACCTCTCATTTTTATTAGATATTTATTTTGAAAACAGACAGGTTTCGATTTCTTTATTGCTTGTCCGGTGATGAGGTAATGACGGTAATCTGTGCCTTTTGTATGCACAAAAATCAATTCAGGGCAAGCGGAGTAAGGGATGAGGATGTGCGTTCGTAATCATAGGCAGCCCAAATCTACGCCTCTCATATACCCGACTGCCTGAGTCTGCATGCATATGTATGATTGATATGGGGCATAAAACTATGAAGACTAAATAAAATTAACTTTTAGCTTTATTTTTGGTTTCAGCTCTTTTTGGGCAAGTATATAAATATTTAAATTATTTTGAAAAATCGTGGAGAATGATGTTATCGGTAAATATTCTCTTTTTCGTAAAAATACAGAAAAATCCGGTTCAAGTCCATGCATAGACAATCTAAAATTTGCAATATGAATTTATATTCTAAATTCTATGCATATCGGTTCATATTCGTCTATATTTCATTTGAAGCTTTTATTTGTCATAAGATTTTAGCAAAATGTAAGATAGTAAAGGCAACACCGCACCCTGCAGCCCAGTTGACAAGAACGACAAGCTGTCAAGATTAGGTATGTTTAGATCCACGAAAAGTATCGTTATGTATCGATTCTTATCGTTTTAGGAAGTATCGATACACTAAAATATTGGAATAAGATTAACGATATCCAGGGGAAGGAAACAAAGAAGAAAAGTAATCTTTAGTTAGTCACTTTTTCTGACACAGTCCGGATCGAAAGATGACGATACTGGTGAAATGTATCGATACCCCCAAGCGTCGTAGATAAAAATATCGATACAATATATCGGGTATGGGAAACAAAAGTATCGATACTTCTAAATATAGGATCGTATCGAACATCCCTACTGTCAAGATGTAAAACCCGAGGTACCGACGGAGCTATTTTGCGGCGTCATGGAAATAATTTTAAATTTTCATTTGCATTTTTCCAAGTGTTGTGCAACGATTTTGGGAAAAATTCCACGTATAGTCTCATAAAGCATAGTACAGTATATTTCAAAAGTTGGCGGAGCTTACTCCACTGAAGCCAAGGGTTGACGGATCCCACACATGTGTCACTCGATGGGGAGTTTTGAAATGTAATAATCAGCTGTGATTCAAATAATGTCTAATATAAATATAACCTAGAATGTGTACTCGTGAAAAAAGAAAAATATGGCAAATTTGTAGTTTTGTTGCAGGTTTTAGGTTTGCTGGTAGCTTTAAGGCATATATTTGGGAATTTCTTAATCGCTGTAAATATAGTGTGGATGTTTGTTCAGTTCCTGAACAACCAAAAAATATTTGACTTTATGGATGTATGGATATCAAAAATCCTGAATTGTTGTCAATCGACGGTGCCATAATGGTACTGATGAACGGCAAGTAAATGAATGAATGTTTGGAAACGAGCAATATCTATGAAATTTTTCGTAGGGCCTGTCATCAGGTAGGTGCTTAATGGCTATATGGAAGAGGTTTATAGGAAAAGGACACACGGTAGGCGATCTTGAATCAGTAAAATCGCATATCAATTGAAGAAACTAATATAAACATGAATAAACAATCGACAATATTAAATAAAAACATGAATTTTATTTAAAAATCGAACACTTTTTTAAATTTTGACTAAATAATATGTAATTTCTTAATATTCAATAAGCTGGTGATGTTTCAATGACAAGCTGTCATTTCATACTTTGACAGTATTTTGTTTTCAACATTTTATAGCTATTGGTTGCTAAAATTTGTTGATTCGAACTTGAAGCTCATTCGCTGAATTTGACGGACTGTTACCCTATAGGTGGAGAATATCGGACTGTCGATTTTACAATCCTGGTGAAATCTACCCTTAATAGATCAAGTTAGGCCCATATACTTAGTCATCAATCTTCAAGCCATGCCTTCCCCTGAGAATCTGACCGCCTCCTAAGATATGTACATTTAGCATAGTTTTGTATACCAAAAATATCATGAAGATTTGGCTCCTGAGAAAATTTGCTACTCGCTGCTCTAACAACTATATTTTTTTTTTTTTTGGGGAATGATGCAATCATACTATACCAAAAGCTTTCGCTTGCTGATGTTCCAGCGTCTGATCTGCTTCTGATAAATAGAGTTGGAAGGGTCCCGATTTTCTGAGATGGCTCACGCGCGAACCGGTCACAGTCCAATGCGTGAGATGCGGATCTGTGGACTCTTACCTTCAGCCACACAGTGGCAGTCCGGCAGTGGCTCCAAACTGGGTGGCCATTTATCGTTTTTATCTCGCACAAAATGGGGTACGTCGGCCGCATTAGCAGGGCATTGGTGCAATGGCGGATCGTCAGGAATTTGTTCTAATTAAAATCCCGGGTTGCCGTTCCGTGTTCTCTGCACCAGTTTTTGCTGGCTCCCGCCAAAAACAAATTATAGGTCCACAGGCCGGCCAAGACGACATTCTTCAATTAGGTAGCCCGTCGGTAGTCGGCATACACACTCGACATTGACCGACAGACAACGGCCAATAAAACTGTATTAATTGGTGCTTGGTTTTGGAAAGAGATGTCGAAGAGTAAAAATGTATAAAAATAAACTTGAGATGCACACTTGTTGTGGCGGAAGTTTTGAAAAGTATACGTATGTAGACAGTATATTTATAGTTTAAGGTAGTAAGTACTCATAAAGAGCTTTAAAATGAATGAAAAAATTGTTCAAGATTGCACCCGCCCGCCATTTTATGGAAGTTCCAAAATTTATGCATCAATTTTATTATCCCAAATAACAGCTCGCTAGCTTAACTAGCTCAAACAATAAAGTGCGGCGGACTTTTTGGGAAAGCACTGTATGGTGACTTTGAAGTTGAGTCATTAATTTTCAGATAATGATTGTAAAGGGTGTCCCAAAATTAACGCAAGATTTGAATGAAATAGAAAATGCCATTTTTAGTCTTTTAATAGTTATATTTTTATTGACTCATAAAGTACATAGGATAGGGTTATGTATGGAATAACACATCGGACAAATGGCCTCCACGGCTTTGCATGCACATGCGCACTCTTTTGTCGAAATTTTCCATGACCCTTCTGCATAAATGTGGCTGAATTTCGTTGATGCAGTGTTGAATCTCCTCCTTTAATGCACGGGTGGTTGTGGGCTTGTTGACATAGACTTGTGATTTCAAATAACCCCATAAAAAGAAGTCTAATGGTGTTAAATCACACGATCTAGGAGGCCAATTTTGATCACCGAAACGAGAGAGTACACGACCGGGAAATGTCTCATGCAGTAATTGAATTGTTTCACGGGCTGTATGACATGTGGCACCGTCTTGTTGAAACCACATATTGGGTACATCAATATCATTCAATTTTGGCAGAAAGAACTGTGTAATCATGTCGCGATATCGAGCACCAGTAACAGTCACTGCTTGACCAGCATCATTTTCAAAAAAATATGGCCCAATTATGCCTCCAGCCCAAAATCCACACCAGACAGTCACGCGTTGTGGGTGCATTTCTTTTTCGACAATCACACGTGGGTTCTCCGAACCCCAAATGCGGCAATTTTGGCGATTGACAAAGCCATCAAGATGAAAATGTGCTTCATCGCTTAGGATGATTTTGCTTGAAAAATCAGGGTCCATTTGTTGATGTTCAATAATCCATTCAACAAACTCTCTTCTCTCTGCATGGTCATTAAGCTTCAATTGTTGTGTTAATTGAAGTTTGTAAGCATGAAGACACAGATCTTTGGTGAGTATACGCTGTAGAGAGGTTCTTGACATTTGCAATTCTTGTCCACGACGTCGAATTGAGGTTCCTGGATTGTCCGCAACACTCTCACGCACTGCTTCGATATTCACATTTGAACGGCTTGTTTTTGGACGACCAGTGTGTTTGGCGTCTCCAACGGATCCAGTCTCCATGAATTTTTCAATTAATCTCTTCACAGTTGACGAAGTTAAAACACTATTCCGGCCATATTTTGTATGAAATTTTCGAACTGCAGCCGCCAAGCTTTCACTATTTTTGAAATATTCTTTAATAATGAAGACACGTTGTTCTATCGTGTAACGCTCCATTTTTCATAACCCTATACTGTTAGCTGTCAAATTGCTTTTTTTCAGGGTTGCCAACACTTCACTGCACAAATGGCGGCAAATTCAAATCTTGCGTTAATTTTGGGACACCCTTTAGAAGGAAGATAAACCAAAATATGTGTGTAAAAATAAAAAAAATGTTACCTTGTTTTATAAAGTATCCTCCCGACAAGTATTTCAGTGCGGACCTGTATTTGATCGTGCGGTCTTGGAGCACCGGCATGCCCTCCCCTGTGAGGTCTTAAGTCACCTGATTCACGAGCCCTTTGTACTACATCAACAAAGGCACACGGGGTTGGTTGCGCTCGATTGGGAAACCGATCTGCATAAATCCGTGATGCCGCGGCAGCATTTTGTAAAGACTCCCCCCCCGTAAATAAGAATCATGTCCACAAGTTCAGCATTTTCGTAAACATGTGCCAGTTTTTACTTCGTTTGAGCCACGCAACTAACACCACTATTCACTCTCGCGTTACCGACTGACACATTGACTGAATAAAATTGTAGTAAAAACATCTTGATAAACGATTCAAATTCTTTCGCTTTTTTGTTTCCGATGCGATGAACCGATAAGGCGGATTATATCCGTTGTTGCCAAACACGAGCACATAATATTATTATTGAGATAGGGCGGTACTCAAACTTCTAAAGGGCTATAACTTTGTTACTTTAATTTTACTAGAAAAATGTTAAAGGAAAAAAACATTTCTTTTGATCAGATCTACTCACTGTTAAAATAAATGACTCAACTTCGAAGTCACCCTGTATAATAATAAGAACATGCATCTTTGTCATATATGAGAATACTATGAGTCCTCGCTAACTTCTTGAAAAGACAATATCCTCTAGGATGTTACAGCGAGAGCTAGGAAACCATAGAACATGTACGTGTAAATAATGGTACAGACGGTTTGGTGAGATTATTATACTTGTTTGATTACCACTCCGAATGGTGTCTGATTTGTGTGGTTCGACACGGGAGTCAAGTTACATGCCTAATCTCTCCATTAGGCAGGCTCGTGTTTTCATTTATGCTACCAATGGTGTAATCCTGTATGACATTAGAAGGGTCATTTCATATTCATTAGTTCATAACAGCTAGATAAACTTAGCCGACAAAGTTTCATTATTCTATGCAGACATTCTGATAAATTGAATAAGGCTTGCAAACATTCGAAACTGGCCTTCTTCTAAAATATTGTAATGTCACTATTGTCTATTCTTATAAAATTCAGGGTGGTCCACTATTTTCACAGACCAGGTAAAGAATCTCCTAAAGGAATCATACCGGCCACTGCATACTTCATACAGGGTGTAACACAACTAATTAAAGATTGAAGGCTTTCACGGCTATTTCTAATGTAATTTAGGTTTTTCGGGCTGTTGAGCCGTGGTCGGGTTGGATTTGGTCCAGAGTTTTCGGCTTCATCTGCGGTAGCCATCTTCAGTGGCGCTGTCGGCGAGAGCGAAGTGCTCGGCTTGGCGAGTCGACTGAAACTGATCGGTTAACTGGATGAGCGTGCGGTTTTATAGGCGATCGGCGCACTGAGCAGTGTTGCCATACGTAGCGGAATTCCGCTATTTGTAGCGGATTATTTTGAGAAGAGCGGCGTAGGAGCGGTAGAGCAAATTAGCCCAAAATGTAGCGGAATTTATTACATACAAAACTATCATATTTATTTCACTGTTTTAACGTTAATAACGTTCTAAATCCTAAATAGGCAGTGGCCAGAGTCTGATTTATTATCACATTAATAATAAAATTGGTGCATTTGGTGCCGCTTGAGCCATCTAGGAACAGAGAAGAGAATTATTCCAATTGCCTTTTTTTTTTCAATAACAGATGGCGTACGTACTGCTTTCAATACTAATCGTTTCTAACAGGTCTCAGTAGGCAGACATAATATTAAGTTTCTCGCTTTGTATTGTATTTTTCAGCTCTGGGTATATACTGTTTAGTTTCGTTTATATTAGTGTTGATCATTTTATTGATATATCATTTGCTGCAGATTTTAATATTAAATCTACTGGTAAGTAACAAAACTGCTTAAATATCTAACATATTATAGTTTGATCCAGAAATAAATCTTAGTCGCGAAATTTGTTTTTAACGCTTTTTCTTCTGGAAAATAGGAATAATGGAAAGGCGACAGCAGACCATTAACGATTTTTTTGATAAAAATCCTTCTAAAAAACAAACGGTGAAACCAAACGTGGCCGTACCATCCACTTCGACTGCATCTGTGTCGGACTCGGAGCATCCCGAACCTGAATACAGACAAAATAGAAGAGCGGAATCTAGTGGAATCAGGTCTGAGCCTGATAATTCGACTTGCGAATCTCAGGATAACCAAGAGCCAGAGCAACCTGTTAAGAAAAAGACACGAAAACAAATGTTTACTTCATCATGGCTAGAAGATCCGTTATTTAAAGGCTGGTTGGGACCTATTGAAAATGACAAGTTGAAAGCAAAATGTAAAGCTTGTAATCAAATAATGGGTGCTAAAAAATCAGATTTAGTGAATCATTCGAAATCAAAAAGGCATGCCACTAATGTACAAGCAATTTCGAATGTAAGAACGTTAGATAGCACTTTTCAGTCTCGGGAAGCACGTGAGTTGGAAAAACAGCAAATATTTGCTTGCTTAAGATATAGTTGTTGATAATATAACAGGAGTTAGTCAATTATGTTTTAAAGACCCAGATCTCTCTAGCTCACTTAAATTAAAAAGATCCAAATGCATAAGTATAATTAAAAATGTGCTGGCTCCTGTTATTAAAGACGAAATAATTTCAGAATTGGAAAATAAACCATTTTCTATTTTATTGGATGAGAGTACAGATCTGAGCAATACAAGACTACTATGCATTCTTGTAAGGTATATTCATAAAAATTCAATTAAAACCCATTTATTAGATATAATTAAAATAAACGCAGATGAAGGTACCGCCAAAGGTTTATATTCTCTTTTTAAAAAAGGCGTTATATCCAATCAAGTAAAAATTACCAATATTGTTGGATACTGTTTCGACAACGCTAGTGTTATGATGGGCAATAACGAATCTTTCAAAACTTATCTTTAAAAGATAAACCTAATATATTGTCAATGGCTACATTTGCCACTCTGCTCATTTAGTGGCGGTGGCGGCAGCTGAAAAGATTCCAAGCAACGTTGAAGCTCTTTTACAAAACATATATTCTTACTTCTCAAGAAGCCCAAAAAGGCAGTGTGTTCTTGAAGAATTACAGGAATATTTCAAAAAGTCAAAATTAAAAATATTTAGCCCTAGTAAAACAAGGTGGCTTGCTTTATCCAAATGTGTTGATAGAGCTTTGGATCAGTGGGACATCTTGCTTAGCCTATTTAGATTAGCTTCCATTGAAGACAAAAATCCTGTAGCAAATGTAATAGTTAATGAGTTACAGAATCCATCTGTTAAGGCGTATTTAATGTTTTTTAAATTCGTGTTGCCCATTTTTAACCAATTTAACTCTCTTTCAATCAGAGAAAGTTATGCTCAATATCATATCAATAGAGAGTGAGCGATTTGTACGTCATCTATGTACAAACTTTATGCGACCAGAATATTTTAAAAATGAGAAATTATATAATCTAAATCCTAATGATCCCAATTGAACAAGTGAATGTTGGTCCGCATACAATGGATGCAATAAAACACTGCAATAACACGGCAATCGAACAATTTTAATTAAAATGTGTCACATTTTACCAAAAATCGGTAGAAGAGTCCCTTAAAAGATTTCCTATCAAAGACAACTTCTTTTCAGAGCTAAAGTTTCTCTCACCAGTGGATGTGATGAACAATCGTCTTATTATAAGTGATACCTTTCATGACGCCGTTTTAAAAAAATTTGCCCTTCATATTGAAACCGAAAAGGCAATTTTGGAACTAAAGAAAATATGTATTTATTTTAGTGATAGTGAGAAAGAGGAAATTTTAAAAACAAAAGGTAATGTCGTTGAATTTTGGTCGTTTGTAAACGACCTCAAAAATTTTAATGACGAATATTTATTTCGCAATATAGGTAAACTGGCTCTAATCATTTTGTTATTGCCTCATGGAAACGCTGATGTTGAGCGAACTTTTTCTTATATGCTTGATTACAAAACAAAAAAAAAAGAAATAAAATAATACCATCAACTTTGTCTGCACTACTTACAATTAAATTAGACTTGGAATCAAAAAAACAGTGCTGTTTATCCTATAGTTTTAATGAGAATCATTTAAACAAATATAAAAAGAATTTATATAATGTAAATAAGGAAGAACAAGCTGAAGAAGAAGTAATTTCTGATTCTGAGTGTGAATAAATAAGCAAACGTAGGCATTTCCACGTTTCCGCTTCTTCTTTGTCCTTATTTTTTGTTTTTTTTTTCTATTGAGATTAAGATATAGGTGATAGTTTCTATTTTTTTATTAGTTGCTAATTCTAAATCAAAGACAGTTTTGTTTTTTTAGTGGTATACTTTTTATGTTTTTACGAAAAATTGCAATTATATTATGGTACTGTTGTATTTTTAGTAGGGTTTTTAGACAGTGTTTAAAAAAAGTAAATATGTAAAAAATATATTTGTTGTTTATTATGGTTTAAGAAGTTTTGATAATGTCTCAAATAAGTTTACTTCTTTATACTCATTGAAAATGCCTTATTCAGTGAAGCTTAATTATCTTGTTCTCATCCTCAAATTAACGCTTACATTTGAGTCTCTATATTTCAGAGAAAAATTAATTCTTAGAGGTAGTGCGCATCAGGCAAAGTGGTCTGCAAGAAGTTCGATTACCTTAAATTAAAATTAAATAATGTCTGAAATACTCCAAAACCACCTTTACTGGGCAATTGCCATTAGAGCCGGTTGACCATCTGAAGGTGGTACGAGTATCAGCATCCAAACTTTCACCGCTCAACCCAACCGGATAAAAACCAGTCTAATTACGCAACGGGAATGTATCTAAATGGTCCCCCCAAATATCTCCAACAATTTGTATTAATTATTTTAGAATGTGTATCGAAATATTTTAATTGGGAGTCGGAAAACCAGAAGCCGTCCGTGTATCGGTGGTCCAGGCATTTTAATTTAATGGCTCTAACTCGTCCGGCGATACCTTCTGGCTGACACCTGAATTAATATGGTAATAAAGGCTTATCAGTTTTTCGGTTGTCGATACGTTTTTACGACGCTGTGCCTATTAGGAGTATCGATTTGTGTATCCGGTAGTAGGTTGGAAAGTACCAGTGGCTTTTGGAGATTACTCAGATTAGACGCTACCCACGCTGAGTTTTGACATATCTATAAACTGGCATGAGGCCTCACGCCACGATTTTTACGATCTAATATAACAATTCTGTAGGATGTCACAAAGAACATGCTCCCAAATCTCGGATGATCAAGTCTATGGTACAAATGAGTTTGGAATAATATTACTGTTACTAATAAGTCGCAAACTGGCATATTGACATTTGAAGCAATTTCCATGATGGATAATCCACAAAATAAAAAATTATAGATTGTGTTAGCACTACACAGTCGAGCAAGTTCGCAAGTACATAAGACCACGGCTCGCACTGTGATCAAAATCAAATAGTGCAATTCTAGGGTCAAACAAAATTACGATTTTGCCACACACAAAATACCTAAATTAATTTTTGGATTAATTTGAAATAACAGAATACCAGTTAACAATAGCGAGGCATCCCTTAAACCGGCGCACTTCACCCTCTTTGCTCTTCCCCCTTCCGTCATTTCTTTCTCCCTGACTTCGTCTGGTATTTGGGCAACCAGACCTGACAGACCTACTGATCTACGATACTTTAAAAAAGAGCGAAGGTCCCACGGACCGCTCTGACGGACAATGACGAACAGAAGAAGATTGTTTCAGCATTCCAAAATTCACCAAAAATTTATAAATAAACAAAAAAGTTAAAAGTGAGGCATGAGTAGTGGTGAGGAGGTGGAAGACTAATCCTGACAACAATATGTTAATGATATTGATAAAATTCAGAAGAAATTTTTCAAAGCTGATGTAATATACCCTGAAAGAAGTTGTGATTACAAAAGTTTGATTTTCAATCTCTAGAGCAGCGACGGAATCAATTTTCTGTACTCATTTTATACAAATTGTTGAACGGTCAAGTAGACTGTCCACAAATTCTCTCGCAACTTCAATTTCTGGTGCCACAATTAACTTCACGAGCTAGTGTTCCTTTTTTGTTAAAAAGCGCAGACTAACTTATTAGAAAAGCACCAGTTAATAATATGATTAGTTACATTGCCAATGAAATTGTTAACAAATGTGACATTCTTTATTGCAGTTTTATATGAAATAATGATTAAGTTACGTTTTCTAAGCTTACCATTTTGTATATACAGGGTGACGTCGAAGTTGAGTCATTCATTTTAACAGTGAGTAGATCTGATCAAAAGAAATGTTTTTTTCCTTTAACATTTTTGTGGTAAAATTAAAGTTACAAAGTTATAGCCCTTTAGAAGTTTGAGTACCGCCCTGTCTCAATAATAATATTATGTGCTCGTGTTTGGTAACAACGGATATAATCCGCCTTATCAGTTCATCGCATCGGAAACAAAAAAGCGAAAGAATTTGAAACGCTGATCACGATGTTTTTATTCAGTCTGTGTCAGTCGCTAACGCGTGAGTGAATAGTGGTGTCTGTTGCGTGGCTCAAACGAAATAAAAAATGGCACATGTTTATGCGGATCGGTTTCCCAATCGAGTGCAACCAACCCCTCGTTCCTTTGTTAATGTAGTACAACGGGCTCGTGAATCAGGTGACTTAAGACCTCACAGGTGCTCCAAGACCTCACGATCAAATACAGGTCCGCACTGAAATACTTGTCGGGAGGATACTTTATAAAACAAGGTAAAATTTTTTTTTTATTTTTTTTATTTTTACACACATATTTTGGTTTATCTTCCTTCTACAATCATTATCTGAAAATTAATGACTCAACTTCAAAGTATATATAGAGAAAATGATCATGCGGAGAAAGGTATATAACAAAAAGTAGAAAAATAATAGGCAAAATCCGCAAAAAAGAGGAAAGTGGATTCGAGCAGAAAATAGGATAGGTAACCCGAGCGATACGTATTTCTGCTGGTTGGCTTCATCAGGCCCGAAATGAATGCACATATGAAACTACAAAAGTAGATGCACATGGCCACACATCCGGATACGGGTGTAACCTGAGGAAACGAAGATGGAGAGGGAAAAAACGACACACGAAGACCACAACAAGAGCCAACCTCATATTGTAGTATAAAATGGCTAGAAGACCTCGAATTTTTAAGGAGACATCTAACCACACGGTTATAGCCACTTGCTGTGGTACTTCAAGCCCAAAGGATCTACAAAGAGAAAATGATCATGCGGAGAAAGGTATATAACAAAAAGTAGAAAAATAATGGGCAAAGTCCGCAAAAAAGAGGAAAGTGGATTCGAGCAGAAAATAGGATAGGTAACCCGAGCGATACGTATTTCTGCTAGTTGGCTTCATCAGGCCCGAAATGAATGCACATATGAAACTACAAAAGTAGATACACATGCCCACACATCCGAATACGGGTGTAACCTGAGGAAACGAAGATGGAGAAGGAAAAAACGACACACGAAGACCACAACAAGAGCCAACCTCACATTGTAGTATAAAATGGCTAGAAGACCTCGAATTTTCAAGGAGATATCTAACCACAACCACGCGGCCGGTTATAGCCACTTGCTGTGGTACTTCACGCCCAAAGGATCTACAAAGAGAAAATGATCATGCGGAGAAAGGTATATAACAAAAAGTAGAAAAATAATGGGCAAAATCCGCAAAAAAGAGGAAAGTGGATTCGAGCAGAAAATAGGATAGGTAACCTGAGCGATACGTATTTCTGCTGGTTGGCTTCATCAGGTCCGAAATGAATGCACATATGAAACTACAAAAGTAGATACACATGCCCACACATTCGGATACGGGTGTAACCTGAGGAAACGAAGATGTAGAGGGAAAAAAACCACACACGAAGTCCACAACAAGAGCCAATCTACACATTGTATTATAAAATGGCTAGAAGTCCTCGAATTTTCAAGGAGACATCTAACCACAACCACGCGGCCGGTTATAGGTACTTCAAGAAAGGATCTACAGAGAGAAAGTGATCATGCGGAGAAAGGTATATAACAAAAAATAGGAAAATAATGGGCTGAAACGGTAAGAGATACGGAGTCGCTTAAACGAGGGCAAAGTTGCGTATTTATGTAACTCATCTGACTTTATTTGTACTGGGATTTTGAAATAAATTGCACATGATCATTTTCATTTTTTCTACTCTATCTGATGGCATAATCAGAATTCAAGCATGAGGTTTCGTCTGTTGTGTCTTCCAACCCCCATTTTTATGGCCGCCATATTGGATTTTTTCACAGATGAATATAGTTCTTAACTCTGATTCCAAAAATGTCATAGATTGAAAATGCCAAACAATTTGGCAAATGTCTGAAATGAAATACCGACAGAGTCGAATGATTTACCCAGAATTTGTACCAGATCTATATCTTCTGTTTGAACAGTTGATAAAACCTTTTGAACCAATGCATGTGTTGTTTATCTTAAAACATTGGTCATGGCATTTTAACAAAAATATGACAGCAGAAAAAGTTAGGTTATGGTGAAGTTGTTTACCAACATATTTAGCATATGTACAGCCTTTAACAGTTACTAAACAACAGTTGTATAAGTGCTTCCGTTGGGAGCAATTTGTTGGCTAAAGTAGTAAATTGCACAGCAAAACAACAAGGCTCGGGTTTGTTTTATAAACGTCACCATGGATGCCACACAACCATTTTGACTAACGTGCAAATATGCCGTATAAAATAGTTGTATAAACGTTTATGCAACAGTTGAAAATTTGCCCTATAAGGTGTTGTATAACTATGCTATAAGAATATTTTAAACACCTCATTTTAGAGCAAATATGTTGCAGAAAGCAAATTTGCATTCCACACAACATTAAGCCAGCATTTTGGTGTTCAGGCAACAACAATAGAGAGCTTTTATGGCTGAATGGTTCTTTTACCAAAAGCTTATTCCACTACTTTGCTAGTTGGGTAGTTATTAAAGAAAACATAATTTCCTAAATAGTCACTTGCTTTATTTATGGCCAAATCATTTTTATTTTTTCCTGACTTTATTTGAGATAGGATTTCGAAATAAATTGCATGTTGTCATTGCTACTTTTTCTCCTCTACAAGATGGTGCATTCAAATTTACAACACGAGGTTTCCTATTTCTACTTCCAACACCAATTTTGCCTTTTCATATCGACGCATATTGGGATTTCGTACATTTAAATACTACGAATGTACTAAATGAGAGAGAAATAGAGTCCATAAGAAAAAACAATGTTGATGAAGATCGGAAGTAGAAACGTCCAATTGAGACTTTAACTACGCCTTCTTATAGAGCAGAAAGGGTGGAAATATTATTAGGTAGTTGATTTTAAAATCCCGTTTCAAATAAAACCAGGAAATAAACAACGAGCTTATGATAAATCCGGTATACGAAACAAATGACTATCTAATAATTTCAAGGCCTACCTAACGAATTCTATATTTTGAAATAGCTAAGGTGTGTCAATGTTCATGTATATTTTTGTAATCATAATTAAAAACCCTATTTTATCTGTGCAAAAATCTAATTTGGCGTCCATTAGAAAAAGTTGATGCTGGAGGACAAGAGACTAATGTCACATTGGAATTCGAATCATGCCATGTTATAGAGGAGAAAAAATGGCACGGATGATCTGCAATTTATTATAAAAACGTAAGTCAAATAAAGTCGGAAAAAATTAAAGCCATTTTGGGAAAATTCCCTTTTTTCTTTAAACTTTGAAATTTTCTACGCAGCATTTTACTACTTACCTAAATATGCAATTTTGCTTCTATTAAAGTGACTTCGTACCTCTTACCGTTTCCGATATGCCAATAGTGAGTGTAGAATTTGAAGCATCCGGTATATAGTACTATAAGTACTATATGTGAGCAGAGTATTCCATTTTGAATCTGACCAGACTGAAATACAGAGACGTTAAAGAGTTTTTTGCAATTCCTAACCGTATGTGCGCATGTGCACTCTACTTCTTTGACTGGGCTATGAACAGTCTCGTTTACAAATCGCTAATTCCGAATAGTGGCCCCTATTCAGAGGTCGAGCAGCACATCCTTAAAATATTGTTGAACGTTCCTGATGCAGCAACGGCAACTCAAAGATAACGATCTAGTGGAGGTAAATTGGCTCAGTTATATTCGCGGATATTTTTAATAGGATATATCTTCAGAGGAGCATTGTGCTATTCTCGTTAGACCGAATCACCGACGTCTGCATAACTTTGTGCTCTATGCCGGTTAGCATAAGGACCGGAGTCGCACTGCACCGGCAATCTCCGATCACACATGCAAATGTAAGGCCGTTTCAAAATAATGAATATTAAAACCATTGATGTCTTTGCCATGCTTGTTAGACGGATTTTCATCGAATGCTTTAAAATATTTCGTTTTATTATTCCGTTTTAACAAGCTCTTTTTTCCGATTCCACTCTCGGACAGATCTGGCTTAATTTTGGTAGAGAGGAGGCCTTTGTGGAATTAGCTGTCTGAGCCTTTTGGCTGATTTATACGTGTATGTAATTTATGTTTTTCATCGGTTCGTGTTGTTTTCTTTTTTGTTTGTCTTCTGCCTACACGGCCGTCCCATGGAGCAGTGCTTCTCAAAGAGGGCTATCTCGCTATAGATTTACGCTCTTCAATTGTCACAAACCATCGCTCTCAGAAGCAGTGCTACAGGATGCCGCCACCCAGTTTCCTGCTCTCCAATTTTCAATTGTCAACACCAGCCCCCGCATTTACCATAAGGGCATCAGAAGCAATGATGCAGGCAGCAGACGACGCCGGTCCAAATACCTCCCCCCCCCCCACACCCCGCTTTTCAATTTTCAGTATGAGATACCACCGAGACGAACGTATTCTTGAACAATTTAGTGTCAAGTACGTTGATGTTCTCAATTTATACTAAGTGACATATAAATCCGAACACCCAGTTTAAATGATTTTATTTTAATAAAATGTTGTATAAGTACTTAATGAAGCATAATAAGTAAATGATAAAAATTTCACAATGATTGCACTGCTTTAAAGCCCTTTGACCTTTAATAATGTGTGGATGCACCCTGATGTGCTACGCATTCTCCAACGCGCCTAGGCATGCTTCTGATCAGTTGGTCAATGTCCTCCTGTGGTATCTCATTCCAGGCAACCACCAACTCCTCTCGAAGTGCTTCTAGAGTCTGAGGAGGACGTTGCAAATTGAGCAATCTCCTACCCATCATATCCCACACGTGCTCAGTTGGGGATAAGTCGGGAGATCTTGGTGGCCATGGTAACAATCTGACATCATTATGTTGAAAGAAGTCTATTGTGACTCTTGCAACATGTGGTCGGGCATTATCTTGTTGGAAAGTTGGATCTGCCAGGGTGTCAAGATAGGGTAAAAGATGGGGTTCTAGAACTTCGTGGATACAACGCTGCGCGTTCATGTTACCTCTGATGAAGATTAAAGGTGACCTGGAACCATAAGCTATAGCACCCCAAACCATAACTCCAACAGTGTGATGAACACGTCTTTCAACAAAAAACTGTGGATTCCTCCTTTCACCACGTCGCCTTCTAACCCTGGCACGACCATCGTGCATGCCTAAACAAAATCGAGACTCGTCACTAAAGACAATACTGTTCCATTCCTGATCCCAGAGTGACCGTTGTCTGCACCACTCAAGGCGATTACATCGGTGTTCTCGAGTTAAAGGGAGGACCGAGTGTGGCCGGTATGAAAACAAGCCAAAACTTCTCATTCGTCGGTAAACACTTCGCGTGCCAATAGGTCTACTGTGTTCTGCAAACCATTCATTTGCACTAAGTTGACGAAATCGTACAGGTCTCCGTACTCTAGGCATCGTAACCGATTGTAAAGGATGTCAAGAACCAAAATCCGCCAACGTTGATTCTTTACTGCGGCTGAAATATTCATTTTTAGAGCGTTAGTGAATTAAAAAAAGCAGTATAAAAACCGGAATGTCCAACTGATAAGGCTGAAAATTTTTTCACTTGTTATTTACAGTAAGATAAATGCATTCACCAACTTTTATTGAAATAAAACCATTTAAACTGGGTGTTCGGATTTATATGTCACTTAGTAAATAAAGGAGTATATTCGGCACAAGTCCTTTTCAGAAAAAAGTAGGCTGCGAACATGTATTACAAGGGAATGAAACGAGTCATATCATTCGAACAAGTTTGACATCATTAGGATCTAGTCCACCACCCTACCGACAGTACCGACCACCTAGCAACATGGCGACGCAGCATTGTATACACGAATACATGGATCATCATTCGGTTCACGGGGAATCAACTCATATGGGAAAATGGGAAACAAGGCGACGTTGCCGAATCACAATCTGACAGCACTGTATCATCGAAATAAAATTACGACTTTTGATAAGCTTGAAGGCCTATTGCTGTCATTTTCCGAATTCCCACCGAAAATCGAAGTGCCTAACCTCTCTTTTCTGTGTATGGTGACAAAGGTAGGTATAAAAATATTCATGTTTTCGTGCTAGTCTATTTTATATTAAATTCTGTTTTCATACAGGGTGGCGCATCGAAAACGAAACAGACGCATTTACTGGCAACTCAGTTTTTTTTTTAAAAACGCTCAGACCCGTCGATTTTGTTTTCGAGAGTGTCACAAGTTTGGCAAAGAATCACGTTAGCACGTGCAGTCCCCTAAGCGGGGGTGACACCACCCCCAAAATCTTTAATGGAAAGGGGGGTCGACTGATACCTTATATTAAAGGTCTTTCAATTCCCTTTATGATGATATAAAATTGATGTACTTCAGTTCAATAGTTTTGAAGATATATGGATTTAAAGCTTAAATAAAACGAATACATCATCATTAGTGGAGATCAATACATTTGGCAACAAAGTAATTTAAAAATGAAGAATGAACTGACCCGTTAGGCAAGTGAATGTTAAAAATGGCCACCATGACTCTCCGTGCAATAATAAAGATTTTGCTCAAAACGTTGCCGCACATTTTGCAATATTTGAGGAGTAATTTCGAATGATGTTGGCTGAGTAGCATAGATTTTGCTTTTTAAATGACCCAACATAAAGAAATCCAAAGGTAATAAATCTGGCGATCTTGGGGGCCATTCAATGGCACGGCACCTCTTCTACCAATCCATCGATCTGGAAACGTCTGATCTAAATATTGTCGAACACGTAATGCGTAATGTGGTGGTGCACCACCCTGTTGGAACATCAACCTAGTCGCAATGGATGGACCAACTAAATGATCGACAAAAATACCAGCCCAAACATTCAATTTTTGTGGCTGCTGTGTATGAACCTCATGATAAATTCTGGGATTAGAATCGGAATAATATCGGCAGTTATGACGATTTACTACGCCATTTAAGAAAACGAAACATTCGTCAGAAAAGCAAGTGTTGAATAGAAAATGTTCATCGCTTACAATTCGTTCACTCATATCTTCACAAAATTGTAATCTCCGATCAAAATCGTCTTCATTAAGTTCTTGTACCAGGTAAATTTTATACGGATGAAAAGTATGGGCCTTTAGAATTCGTTGGACAGTACGTCGACAAGCACCGCACACAGTCTCCAATTTGCGGGTACTTAACGTAGGATCTACATAAACTTGCCCTAAAACCCCCACTTCTATTGCTTCGTTCCTTATGGGATTTTCAATGTTGCGTTTTTTATTGGCGACTGACCCAGTTTCCCGAAATTTAGCTACAAGTTCTAGAACATATTTTCGATGCACGTTACTGTTTTCATGTCGCTCATTAAATATTTCTGCTGTTCTATTAGCGCACTGATTATTTCCGAAAAATATTTCGATAATTTCAACTCTTTTTGCTGTGGAATATACCATGGTTAATTTATGTAATAAAGCGTTACAAGTTATTTTAGCAACAAAGTTTGGTCAAATCAATCGAAAACTATGTACTAAATTCCTATTTAAAATAAGTACGAGATATTTCCTTATCTTTCTTCAAGAAATAACTTTTTTGCCACAAAAAAACGCTCCAATAGCTATTTTCAACAACAAAATGATAAACAAACCATGGGCGTAGTGAAGTAAATCATTTACTTATTAAGTAAATTCTTTTAGTCAAATTTCTTCTGAAAGTAGTACAAACTAATCTGATTTACCTATTAAAGTCTGCTTTAAGCTTTAAATCAATGAATCTTTAAAACTACTGAACTGAAGCTCATGTATTTTACATCATTATAAAGCGAATTGAAAGACCTTTAAAATAAGGTATCACTCGACCCCCCTTTCCATTTAAGATTTTAGGGTTGGTGTCACCCCCGCCCAGGGGGCTGCACGTGTTAACGTGATTTTTTGCCATACTTGTGTTCCCCTCGAAAACAAAATCGACGGGTCTGAACGTTTTTCCAAAAAAAAAAACTGAGCTGCCAGTAAATGCGTCTGTTTCGTTTTCGATGCGCCACCCTGTATAATACACGTGTACAGTACACCAAAAATATTTTTCAAGTGGGCGAATCGAAATGATTTATAAATAGAAATTATCGGTCATAACGGCTATTATGGATTTCTATATGATTCTACAGTCACATAGAAACGCTATGAAAAATTCAACCACCATAGTAAAAGCACTTCGTTGCACTGCCAAGTTCTGGTGATCAGATAGAAAAAGTAGACATCACCTGCTACTATTCTTCTCAGGTTGATTTGTGAAGCACACTACAGTATCTGTATTTTTGATTTTCATACATTCACAGCTTTCAAATGGACCGAATAAGAATGAATTAAAAATCAGATATTCCGGTAACTCATAATCAACATACCTAAGTTATATAAAATCTTGCACTAAGTATGATATTTTAGTGGTACTATAAAAATGTACTTAAGTTACTTATAATCATCTTTTGCACCCAAAGTGTGCATTCTTATTATGAATACCATATAACTATTTTTATGAAAAGAGTTTGTTCTCATCCTTGACTTTTGCAATTCTTCTATGCAAAAAACGATCAACAGGAACGAAAATATATGGGCCATAAACATTAACGATTTTTCCATACAATATTATAATGGCGTGTTTTCTTGACGCTACTGTTTCAACACATAAGTGAGTACTTATTTTTGTTATAAAATCTTCCATATATACTAAGTGACATATATATCCGAACACCCAGTTTAAATGGTTTTATTTTAATAAAAGTTGGTGAATGTATTTATCTTACTGTAAATAACAAGTGAAAAAATTTTCAGCCTTATCAGTTGGACATTCCGGTTTTTATACTGCTTTTTTTAATTCACTAACGCTCTAAAAATGAATATTTCAGCCGCAGTAAAGAATCAACGTTGGCGGATTGTGGTTCTTGACATCCTTTACGATCGGTTACGATGCCTAGAGTACGGAGACCTGTACGATTTCGTCAACTTAGTGAGTTTGATAGGGGCCGTATAGTGGGAAGCTGGACTTTCTTTTCGGTCAATTGCAGTTAGAGTGCAAAGAAGTGTAGACACTGTGGTTAGGTGTTGTCAGGCATGGCTTCGAGAAGGCCGTACGCAAAGAGCCAGGGGCACTGGACGCCGCCGTAGAACAACAGACCGTGAAGATCGCCGCCTAAGATTATTGGCCGTAAGGGACCGTTTCTCCACTACCAGGTCCATTGCAAATGAATGGTTTGCAGAACACGGAAGACCTATTGGCATGCGAAGTGTTTACCGACGAATGAGAAGTTTTGACTTGTTTTCATACCGGCCACACTGGGTCCTCCCTTTAACTCGAGAACACCGACGTAATCGCCTTGAGTGGTGCAGACCACGGTCACTCTGGGATCAGGAATGGAACAGTATTGTCTTTAGTGACGAGTCTCGATTTTGCTTTGGCATGCACGATGGTCGTGCCAGGGTTAGAAGGCGACGTGGTGAAAGGAGGAATCCACAGTTTTTTGTTGAAAGACATGTTCATCACACTGTTGGAGTTATGGTTTGGGGTGCTATAGCTTATGGTTCCAGATCACCTTTAATCTTCATCAGAGGTAACATGAACGCACAGCGTTATATCCACGGAGTTCTAGAACCCCATCTTTTACCGTATCTTGACACCCTGGCAGATCCAACTTTCCAACAAGATAATGCCCGACCACATGTTGCAAGAGTCACAATAGACTTCTTTCAACATAATGATGTCACATTGTTACCATGGCCACCAAGATCTCCCGACTTATTCCCAATTGAGCACGTGTGGGATATGATGGGTAAGAGATTGCTCAATTTGCAACGTCCTCTTCAGACTCTAGAAGCACTTCGAGAGGAGTTGGTGGTTGCCTGGAATGAGATACCACAGGAGGACATTGACCACCTGATCAGAAGCATGCCTAGGCGCGTTGGAGAATGCTTAGCACATCAGGGTGCATCCACACCTTATTAAAGGTCAAAGGGCTTTAAAGCAGTGCAATCATTTTGAAATGTTTATCATTTACTTATTATGCTTCATTAAGTACTTATACAAAATCTTATTAAAATAAAACCATTTAAACTGGGTGTTCGGACTTATATGTCACTTAGTATACATAGAAATCGCAATTGCAACAGTCTTAGATATTTACGAAGAGCTGGCAACGTTGCGTGTGACTTCATGCACAATCTGACAACCATATCGCATAAAAATGGCGGCTTGACACTGACATAAGTCAAATACGTCAACCGTGTTGCCCTATGGCTAGCACGGAACTGCACCTTCTTCACTGCATATGTTTTGTGATTCAGTTATCCCTCAGTATTCTAAGCAGGCAGACGTACGCTCGTCGAGCTGTTCAGCACGCGAATCATCCTCTTTTAAGGGAAACAAAACTTGTTTCTGCAAAAATCAGTGGCGTACTCTTTTTTGAACACGGACGAGTGTAAACAACCCGTATCGTGGAAACGGAGATTTTCTCTCATATTTAAATCTTTGCTTCATATCTTTACATCTTAAACCAGCTCATATCTCCTCCTGGCACATTGTGTTGCACCCTGTATATCTATGGGTAGTAGTACTAAGTCAATCTACCTGATATCATTTCGCTTCTAATTGGGCAATACTCTGACTGCATAATATTTGAGTTATTAGAAGATTTTTAACAAATATTAAGCAGGTAGACCACGGGAGGAGGGGATTTCCTGAAAATTTCGCATTTCGCAATACTTTCCCGTTAATTCGAACCATGATTGGTATATCACGCAAGCCCAATAAAGACTTCGCACCCTGTAATCGGGCAGATTTTTACGATTTGTGTGTATTAAGTGATTAGTAGTAATAGCTCCTTTCTCTCCGATATCGACAGCTTGACTTAATAAAGTAATCTTTCGCTAACGGGTTAATGATACCCTTTACTCGGCGATTACTTTAAAAGACCTAATGGTATACGGACATCGCAGCAGGGCGGATGGTTATAGCCCGGTCATTATAGTGAAACATTAAAAATGTTTAGAAATATTTTACCTTGATTTTTTCGATACCGGTTTTTCTTAGTAGATCGTTCTCAACCTCCCAGAAACTCAAAAATTGTCATATAGGCTAGTTCTGGATATCACGGGTGTTTCAAACTTGACTGTCATCATTGTAATCTCGGAAATGGGAAGAGATACGTCCATCATTCCATTAAATAGAAGTAATGCATTTAGGTATATAATTTCAGAGGAAATTGTATATTACTGTCATTTTTTGTCCTCTACAAAGTTTTTTGTATACCATCATCAACTTCATTTTTACTTCCCACGCCTACTGGCGAAAATTTTCGAAAATGAGATATGTTTTTTGTATGTTATATGACGTGTAGGTACATCATGAAAAACTGTCACTCGTTTACGTCGATCTGTCTGTCCGCTAGTCTTATAACCGCTCGAATTTCGATAAAATTTTTACACAATGTTACTACTATGCCGAGGACGGATTGAAAATCGGACCAGTGGCAGCAGAGAAAGAGGTCAAAAGCGAAAAATAATAAAAATTGGTTATTCTTCCTTTTTTTGACGTTTCAGAGGATCCTGATTATTTTTGAAAAAAATGTTATGGGGAAAAAATTGGAGGTGGGGCTTGTAGGGGGGGATTATCTAAATTCTGTCCTTATATATACTGATAACGGCGTCGCGTGTGAAGTGCAGAGACAACCTACGCGACGCCACTTTTTGTTATGACCAACATATGGGATTTTACACATATAAATAGAGCTTTTAATTCTGATTCCAGAATGTGAAACTACATCTATTAAAAAAAAATAATATTTCCATAATTGGGGTTGATAATCACAGTGCCATTTTCTTCACATGCGCAATTTTTCCCTCATTAAACCGACTTCGTATCTCTCACTATCTCCAACATCCCAGTGGTAAAAGTTGAATTTGAATGACTCGGTATAAAATTAGTTTAACGATAATCCATCTCCTTGGAATTTGACCAGGTATTTTATTCCCACCCTTCGTCATGTTCCGCGAATAATGCATTTATCTGAAACCACGGTTTGTACTTATTTAGATGATGATCAGGTCATTAATATCAAAAAGAAACAACATATGGTGAGTTAGAGAATAGTTGAAACTGTCAAATAACGTAAAACCATATTTTCTGTCGCTAACTAGGCAGTCCACAACAGGCAAACTTGAGTCTAATAGTGAAATCTGATATTCGAATACTGTATTCTAAATTGTATTCGATCACTCAAGATTCAAATATAAAAAAGTATTCGAATACGGCTGTTGTGAATACCTGGATTGATTTAAATAATACTTTTTGAATATTCCGACTAAAAACACATACACACACTTTAAACTTGATTTTTTTATATACTTGTTATAAAAATATACAAAAAATATAAAATACATGACTATATTAAATAAAATTTAGAATAAATTTTTGATGCACAGTGTCATACTCGTAGTGAGGTGAGACACATTAATGGTATAATAAAAAACATTCCATTTTTATCAGATTTGTATCGAAAATTAATAGAATAAAACTTAATAAGAAAATACGAATCTTATACCATTAAGAAATATACTCACCTTTATATACAGGGTGCGAAAGGTTGGGAAATCTCGAAACTGGAGATATTACTGACCAAAATATGTGAATTGACCTAAACATACCTCAGTCCAAAAGTCCAGGGTGTCAAACTTACAATTTTATTTTCTATTTTCCCTTATTGCTTGACAAGTGTTCCAAATTTTGGCATAGAACTCTGCATAGGGGGTTTCCTAGTATGAGAAACAAGAATCCGTTATTTTCTATGGCTAAACTTCTAGAGGGTGCCACTTTTTTGTGCTACCCTGTATACAAAAACTGACCGAAAAATCTTATTTTCTCGTATTTTCACAACAAAAAAGGTTTACTTGACAGAAGTGTCTAAAGCTAATAGTTTTCGAGATATTTGTTTTTAAAAGTTCCAATGCATTATGTGTACCCTGATCATAAAACACTTTTTTAACATAATAATCAAGTTGCTTTGGATAATATATAAGTAGCGTTGCTATGCTTTCTAATAAGACAGTCTGATATCATACACAAATTATAACATGTATTAAAATGTATTATAAAATAGAATGACAATACTGCACAAGCACAAGACATGCATACGTAATTTAATCTCGTTTCTTAAACGACATGTCGGCACCGCGAATTCAGAAGCCCCACCATCCACAAAAACAAAATAACTTTGCGTAGCTATTTTGTTTGGGTCATCCACAAACACCGCGAACGTGTTTTACCACGCTTAAGTTGTATAAAGCGTAACGCAATATTCATAAAATAGCCAAACAGTATTCGAAAACAAGATGGTTACTCGAATATTGGGAATCAGAGACGGTATTCACAATCCAGAATACCGAGTACTGACCAAGAAAAGTATTCATCCGAATACCAGATACCAAACACTCAAATGTATTCGAATAGTATTCAAATACCAGCCAAATGTATTCTGAATAGGAATCAAAGTACGAGTATTCGAATACTACACAAGTATGACAGGTTATCATATAAGCGGCAGTAATAATTCAAAACCTAAGGACTATTTGTATTATAGGTACAGTCGGTAATAATGTAACTTGGCTGTGAATAAAGGCGCAATTCATGGGATTGCTCTAAAAAAATGGAGAATGTCTTAGCTTAAGCGTGTTATTAAAATTAAAAGCGTTAGTGAGTAAGGAGTGTTTAAGTAGGAATGAGATTTTCCGTTAGGACTGTACTATAATGGGAGAGTGTAAAGTGCGGCAAGAAATTGCTAGGTGTGTGCGAGCTGTGAGACGAAAGAAGACGAAATAACCCCTTAGGGGCAATTTCGGAATTGGATCACGTAATACCGAAGTCATTAACACCGCAGTTTACGGGGAATCATCTCAACAAATTGACCAGTATGGAAGAAGAAGTTAAGGTTGTAGAGGGTAATGGTTACAGGCACAGGTCATTGAAAATAATGGAATGCTAGTGGCGATTGCAAAGAAGATTTTACAATCCATATTGCAAACAATACACTCGAAAGCCTAGTAAGCTTACATCCATCAATATCGATTTATCGTGATTACTTTAAACAGTTGAAGTCTTTTCAGTATTTCATCCATTTTTACTTCCCACGTCACACTGGCAAGGAATGAGATTGTTTTTTGCATGGCATAACTTGGAAAGTACTGCTCAAATTTTAATGAAATATTTCAAACAAGGCTACTATGCTGAGGATGAAAAAGCTTTGTGGTTTTTCAAATCTTCATCGTTTGACGTTTCAGCGGAACCTGACCAGGTTTGGAAAATTTCTTTAGGGGCAAGAAAATTAGGCGGTGGGGGGTTGTAGGTATGGGGGAGGGTGTATCGCAATTTCTTTATGTTAGTATATTAATACCCTTCCAGCCCCGGCAATTCTACACACCTATTAGACATATTTCACACACCGCAGATTTCCTCGTACATTTGCCGTTAAAACAGAGAAATATCTTCAGCATATACGACCAATAAGCATATGCTTTGGGGTTATTTATAAAGTTTTTGCGTGGCGACATACGAGGTGGGCCGCGATGTTGTCTACAGGGTGACTTTGAAGTTGAGTCATTAATTTTCAGATAATGATTGTAGAAGGAAGATAAACCAAAATATGTGTGTAAAAATAAAAAAAAAAATTTACCTTGTTTTATAAAGTATCCTCCCGACAAGTATTTCAGTGCGGACCTGTATTTGATCGTGAGGTCCCCTGTTAGGTCTTAAGTCACCTGATTCACGAGCCCGTTGTACTACATTAACAAAGGGGTGGGTTGCACTCGATTGGGAAACCGATCCGCATAAACATGTGCCATTTTTCATTTCGTTTGAGCCACGCAACAGACACTATTCACACGCGTTACCGACTGACACTAACTGTATGTATAACTGAACTGAATAAAATAATTGTAAAAACATCGTTCCAAATTCTTTCGCTTTTTTGTTTCCGATGCGATGAACCGATAAGGCGGATTATATCCGTTGTCGCCAAACACGAGCACATGATATTATTATTGAGACAGGGCGGTACTCAAACTTCCAAAGGGCTATAACTTTGTTACTTTAATTTTACCAGAAAAATGGTAAAGGAAAAAACATTTCTTTTGATCACATCTACTCACTGTTAAAATAAATGACTCAACTTCGAAGTCACCCTGTATGTATATGAGTATTATGCTTGAGTGTAATTCAGTGATGTTATTTGATTTCCTGACGTAATATTATATAGTATACAAGTATGTCAAGAGCTATTATAATCAGTTATCAAACACTGTTGACGAGCAGTTTTATAACAGAGCCCCAAATAAATGATCTTCCGTACACGGAAGAGCCCAAATAGTGCATTGCTGGTTCTGACAAAATCTACTTTTTGAGGTCATTGCACTACATGTATAATTGTTCTAGAAATTGTTTCGAAGACATGGAAAGTATAGAGTCAATTACTTGACGCAATTTATTATTTAAAACATACATTGGTAGTTCCTTGGTTCCTTCATAACACTAAGAAGCAATACCGATTCTTCTGTCTCTATAATTTTTTGACATAGGACATATTGCTTCCCACGCCTACTGGCGAGGAGGTATTCTAATCGCGACAAAAAAGCTTTGTAGCTTTAGAAAATCGGTCCAGTCGCGGCGAAGCTAGGGGCAAACACACAAAAAATAAAAATCGCTCAACTTCGTTTTTTGTTGTTTCTGAGTTTCCAAATAATTTTTAGAAAAAAAATTGTTGGGGTTAGGGATTGTAGGGTGTGGGGGAAGGTAAATCTCATTTGCCCTTGTAAATTATGTTGAGAAATATTTATGAACGATACACGCGGTCGGTCGGGACGATGCAAAGCAATAGCGACTTTCATACACCGAACCCTGCCTTGAGTCTGACAGCCTCGTCGGCAGGGATAGTGTCGTGGTTGGTGTTTGTGACGTGTATGGTTCCAGCAGCGTTGCCAGATGCTCGATACTTACAGCAGGCAAGAAGCTAGCGTTATCGAATGGATGAGCCCTAATCAGCATGTATATGGGTCTGTTTGGCTGACTTACTCAAAGGCACTAACTTGAGCCGAGTATAATCCTTTATGAACTGTTGACAGCGTTGCGCGGGAAGTTCAGATTCAGCCTAATTGACGCCATTTTCTTCAATTACTTAGCTACAGCAGAGCGATGCAGTGGTTAGTGATCTGAACAATCCGTGCTCAATCAAAAATATCACCACGTTCCATAGTTCTTTCTTTATTTCTCTAAATGAGAATCTCTTCAAGCTCTTGAATTATAAATACCTGTATGTGTGAAAGTTATGACGCGATACTCTGCTACTGTATTTTTCTAAATCCATTCTGGTTCCTGGTTTCATTTTTATTATTTGATTAATTTCTCCGAAAATCATTGTGATAGTAAGTGAGGTTAATACCGATTGATAAGTGGCGATAACTAGAGTTGCACGAAAGTTTTGAGTAAATTGGATTGAGTGGAATGATAATTCACTTTCAATTGAATGATTTTAATAATTAAGTGTTTGCAAACATTTAGATTCTCTGAAAAAGTAAAGTCTTTGTACATCTTGTACTTCGTAAACATGAGGTCTTCTGACCTAAGCCATGAATCTGCCTGCTGGCTTCAGTTAGTGGTTTCTTCCTTTCCATCCGTATTTTTCTTCACGTTACTCCCGTATCCGAATGTGATGGGTATGTTTTCGATGTTTTCCATGCACATCAATTTGGGCCTGATGAAGCAAATCAGCAGAAACATGCGCCGCTCGAGTTATCAATCCTTCCATTTCTGCTCCTGTTCCTTTATTGCTTACATGCCTACGATTGTCCTTTGTTTTTCATCACAGCTACAGTGTTAGTGATATTTTACACTCATTTGGTATTTTTACATTCAGATAAAGATAGAGAATTCTGACAAGCATGACGAGACTTAACGCCGGTAATGCAGTTTCCTTGATTTTGCCTGGATGACATTGGCGTTGCCAGTTCGCCAATAAGACGTTTCACATCTTTCGCTATGGGTACCTACCCCTTTTATTCTTCTCTTTTGTGTATATCGCATAATTGGAGCTGCATTACACACGTGTCAGGTGTCCAACTCATGCGTGGTAACTTGCGAGTAAAAACCTTACAAACTCGCCATAATCTGGCAATTTTTCTCGACGAATCAGGATAAACGACCCAATAAATAACAAGCCATAATTAATTTCGCTTGAAGGCTCGTAAAGCTATCAAGCTCTATTTCATAGAAATTCGTTGGAATCGGCAAAGTGGGATTTTTCCTCTCACGAGTCAGAGCTCCGGCGTATTGTATGCGAGATAAGTGACAAAATTACGACGAGGCTACGTTGACAACAACACCATGTAATCATGCGCCGACGTTGTTAGGTGCATAAGCAACACGAAGATGATGTATGTGAGCCGGGAGTACCAACGCCTTGCGTACACTTCGCCAACGCGCGGATCAGGCCTCTTTTTTCAGAGGCGTTCGTCTAAAGAAGGGATTCACATATTTTGTCTGCTACCCCCTTTCCCAGTTTCCTCTAGGCTCCTTGACCCTCCCGTAGGTTCTGAATCTAATCTAAATATACCTAATGCGTCATATGATTTTTAGCCATTATGACCACCCTGCGTAGATCCCAGCGCCCACAAGGGGGAGCGTTATCGCCCACTTTGAGAAAGACTAGTCTGAAGGGTCCTTAATCTTGGGATTTCTTTAAGATGAAGGAGGTGTCTGGTACATTTGCTGTTTTTTATAAGCTTTTATTCAACTTGACTTGTATATAAGTATACTAAGTGACATATAAATCCGAACACCCAGTTTCAATTGTTTTATTTTAATAAAATTTTGTATAAGTACTTAATGAAGCATAATAAGCAAATGATAGAAATTTCAAAATGATTGCACTGCTTTAAAGCCCTTTGACCTTTAATAATGTGTGGATGCACTCTGATGTGCTACGCATTCTCCAACGCGCCTAGGCATGCTTCTGATCAGGTGGTCAATGTCCTCCTGTGGTATCTCATTCCAGGCAACCACAAACTCCTCTCGAAGTGCCTCTAGAGTCTGAGGAGGACGTTGCAAATTGAGCAATCTCCTACCCATCATATCCCACACGTGCTCAATTGGGGATAAGTCGGGAGATCTTGGTGGCCATGGTAACAATGTGACATTATTATGTTGAAAGAAGTCTATTGTGGCTCTTGCAACATGTGGTCGGGCATTATCTTGTTGGAAAGTTGGATCTGCCAGGGTGTCAAGATAGGGTAAAAGATGGGGTTCTAGAACTTCGTGGATATAACGCTGCGCGTTCATGTTACCTCTGATGAAGATGAAAGGTGACCTGGAACCATAAGCTATAGCACCCCAAACCATAACTCAGTGTGATGAACATGTCTTTCAACAAAAAACTGTGGATTCCTTCTTTCACCACGTCGCCTTCTAACCCTGGCACGACCATCGTGCATGCCTAAAGAAAATCGAGACTCGTCACTAAAGACAATACTGTTCCATTCCTGATCCCAGAGTGACCGTTGTCTGCACCACTCAAGGCGATTACGTCGGTGTTCTCGAGTTAAAGGGAGGACCCAGTGTGGCCGGTATGAAAACAAGCCAAAACTTCTCATTCGTCGGTAAACACTTCGCATGCCAATAGGTCTTCCGTGTTCTGCAAACCATTCATTTGCAATGGACCTGGCAGTGCAGAAACGGTCCCTTAAGGCCAATAATCTTCACGGTCTGTTGTTCTACGGCGGCGTCCAGTGCCCCTTGCTCTTTGCGTACGGCCTTCTCGAAGCCATGCCTGACAACACTTAACCACAGTGTCTACACTTCTTTGCACTCTAACTGCAATTGCCCGAAAAGAAAGTCCAGCTTCCCGAAGTCCCACTATACGGCCCCTATCAAACTCACTAAGTTGACGAAATCGTACCGGTCTCCGTACTCTAGGCATCGTAACCGATCGTAAAGGATGTCAAGAACCAAAATCCGCCAACGTTGATTCTTTACTGCGGCCGAAATATTCATTTTTAGAGCGTTAGTGAATTAAAAAAAAGCAGTATAAAAACCGAAATGTCCAACTGATAAGGCTGAAAATTTTTTCACTTGTTATTTACAGTAAGATAAATACATTCACCAACTTTTATTAAAATAAAACCATTTAAACTGGGTGTTCGGATTTATATGTCACTTAGTATATGTTGCTATGTGTGGGACAAATCTTGGAACTGAATTTTGAACTAGTTAATCTTCACCAATCGAGCTGAAATTTAATACGTACATTTGATTTGCGTGGCATTACTAAATAAACTAGCCAACATGGCGGATTCTAAAAGATGGCGATTAATCATATCCATAGTAGCCCCTGTTATATGGGTATCAATTAGAAAGATTTGAGTGAAGGCACACAATAAGCAAAATGACGTCATTCTGTATCTAATATGACGATCGCTCTCCGGCGGTTACGTCATCAACGCCATGGGCGGAATACCGCGCAGACTAATCTTCAGCGCGTCTGCTACTCTCTCCAGTACGCATGAAGTGGGTAACAGGAGACAGCTGTTTCGATTCTCTTTCTGAAAATACTGTGATAAATTTAGCGCCAGTTGTTGGCCTCCTCCATTGATCGTATTTAAAGGCATTGTACAATTTTATATTGAAGATTGATAACATGACAACTCGAATTGCACGCCGATGTCAAGTAAGTTGTCACTCTGAAAAATATGATTGAAGGGCACTCATACGCAATGGCAAAGTTTTCGAGACATACTACATGTGTATGTATGAGGGAGATATACAGGGTGACTTTGAAGTTGAGTCATTAATTTTCAGATAATGATTGTAGAAAGAAGATAAACCAAAAAATGTGTGTAAAAATAACAAAAATTTTTTAAAAAATGTTACCTTGTTTTATAAAGTATCTTCCCGACAAGAATTTCAGTGCGGACCTGTATTTGATCGTGAGGTCTTGGAGCACCGGCATGCCCTCCCCTGTGAGGTCTTAAGTGACCTGATTCACGAGCCCTTTGTACTACATTCAGCATTTTCGTAAACATGTGCCATTTTTTATTTCGTTTGAGCCACGCAACAAACACCACTATTCACTCACGCGTTACCGACTGACACATCGACTGAATACAACTGAATAAAATTGTACATTGTAGTAAAAACATCGTTTCAAATTCTTTCGCTTTTTTGTTTCCGATGCGATGAACGGATAAGGCGGATTATATCCGTTGTTGCCAAACACGAGCACATAATATTATTATTGAGACAGGGCGGTACTCAAACTTCTAAAGGGCTATAACTTTGTTACTTTAATTTTACCAGAAACATGTTAAAGGAAAAAAACATTTCTTTTGATCAGATCTACTCACTGTTAAAATAAATGACTCAACTTCGAAGTCACCCTGTATAAAGCGATACTGGTAGTCTTACTCTGACCCGCCAAGAACGATGACGACAACTATACCATATAGATGATATGTGTATCATATTAAAGGGCTTTATGAAAGAAACATAACAAGCATCGTGACATCGTTCTAAATTCAATATGGTGGCCACTGCAAAATGGCCTTTTAGAATTTTCATAGTTGATTAACTCTATTGTAATAAATTTGCAATCTTGTGATATTTTACTCCCATAGTCATCTTAATTCATGTATTGTTAACTATATACTGTTTAATCTTTGTTGCTAGTACTGCGAGGTAATTGCTCTGCTTATCGGTGACCCCTATTGTTTGCAATACCTTACATTTGCCAACAGTTTCAAATAACAAAATTGATACATTGTGTTCGTATCATTCTATACTATACTATGGGTATCAAATGAAGGGCCAAATAAAGCAACAAGTATCATGTGGATCTATTAATAAAATATATGAAAAGAGTATAGAAATTACCAAACTAGCTATTTCATATAAATACTAAAAGGCAAAAAAATAGGAAGACAAAAAAATACATTTCTAAAAACAAGCTTTTATTTAGCTGTTAATAAAATAAACTGAACATTTATATATTTTTCCGTTTGGGAATATTCAAACTATAATGAAGTTCCTTCATCTCAAGTATTCGAAAAAAAGCGTATTAAGGTTTTAACAGCAGGATGGAAAAATGGTGAAACACGCATTTATTTTAAAACTTGAGTTGGATGAGGTTCATTATTGGAAGTAGTTACACAAGTGCATCAAAATAACCGATAATTTTTCATAAAAGTGTGTTTGTTGCAGCATGAGTAAAATAGCCCTCCATCGTATTCGCCAAAATATGAAAATAAACGATTGTGGTTTTTTTACTGACAACATGATAAAAAATTATCAGGTTTATTTTGATGCACGAGTGTAACTCGATAGAATATTTCCAGAATTAAAAGTTTTAAATTTATGCATGTCAATATAACAAATGGACATTTCATCAATCGTAACTATAGATAAGGACCTATAGGGAAATTTTCGATACCTACTGGGCAATTTTCACTGACTATTTCCCTCGACTTAACTTCTACCTTTCACAAATGCGTAATTTTGAATTAGAAATGATTCTAGATGGAAAAATTGTATGACAGCACCTGTCAGCAGTTTTTTCGAGTGTACCCGCGGCAAAACTTGACAGCTGTTGTCACCAAAAATTATGGTCTCCTAGGACACCAGATAATCTGATACACGTGAAATAGTCTTGTCAAATATTATTCGGGCATCTAATTTTTTCCTGTGAAAGAAATCGAAAAAGCACAATGTAAAGTTATATTTTTTTAACAAAAAACATTCGTGCAGTGCAAAAATGTTGCCACCAGAACTTATGCTTCTTGTTGAAATATTACTTAGGTTTTTTTTTTCGATTTTTTTTTTCGGAAATTTCCCGTTGTGTAGGTAGCGGAAAATTTTCGCTGTAATTTAGCGATAATTCCACACGTCTTATAGCATTTTTTATACATGAGGGAAATATTCGTTTAAATACTCTATCGAAAAAAATTGCTATCAAATTTTTATTCCATTTCATTAACAGCTAGATAAAAGCTTGTTTGTTAAAAATGAGCAAGATAATAAGTTGCTATACAGGGTGGAAAAGAACCAACTGAGCAGTGTTAAACAGTTATTTCACATTTACCAAGTTTTGAAAGCAATGCCTTCAAGATGGTGGCCGTTAACAGCAGCACACTATTGGAGACAGCACCTGAAGTTCTGAACAGCTCGTTTACACATATCGCGGGGAATAGCGTTCTCTTTTTCGACAATCCTCTCTTAGCTCTGATAGACTGTGAGGAGGATGCCTAAGCGTCCTTTTATTTAGGTATCTCCAGAGAAATAAGTCACAGATGCCCAAATCTCGCACTGGACTTAAAAATAAAATTACTTGAAACGTTGATGCTTGACTTGATTTTCTTTATTATTCTACTTGTGTTGAGGTCAAGCATTTCCATTCTGCTTGATACTTGATGGCAAATTATATTTTTGTTCTACTAAAGCACTTCTTATTTATTTGTACAACCGATGAGTATTTTTGTATTGTAATGTAAATGATCAAGTAGATAATCTAAAATTGTGACGAGGCACTGGCATCTCAAATGATGCACGCAAACAGCGTTGCCAAAGCACAAAACCTGAAATCGGTAGATATTGTCGTTGCAATTTGGTAGATTCAGTGACAAAAACGGTAGTAAAATCAGGACTGGATAAATAGCGGCTGATTAAGGGCTTTTGGGTCAAGGAGCGCCATCTAGGAAAAGTATATTTTTGTACTTATATCGCGGTTACGCAACACAACTACACATGTTTTCTATAAATATAAAAACAGATTAAGATTAAACTTCTGAAAGAAACCACTCAACTGATTTTACGTGTTTGTTTTACAAAAACAAAATATGTCCATACTTCTTCAGCTATTACACATGCAAGCACAACTCGAAAATAAGAGTGTAGTTCAAAATCTTGTCAGATGTCACTTATCTTTAATGTTATCACCATTACAAATCCGCTAGGACCCTCATGTGTCTTTCTCGTGGGTAGCTAATTTAGGATTTTTTTGTGCCGTTTCTTTTTCCTCCTTGAGCTTACATTTCTATCGTCTCTGAAGCTTGTGACAAGTAATGTCTTTCCGTTGTGTATTTATAATCTACTCGTATTTATATTACAAAAAAATTAAGTAATATCAAGGCCCTTTATAACTGAAGTTTTGTCCGAGTAGATTTTTAAAAATGATCTAGCGATGGCGTAGTCTAAATCAAAAGAATGTTCTGAGTAGGTCACAGATGTAAACACATTCTGGTTTGATTTTTCAATTTTCTCATCACAGTGAGGTTTGGTTTTTTCATTTTCTTACCACAGTAAAGCGTAGTCAAAAAGGGAATGTTCTCATATGTTACATATGGTGAATTCAAATACATAGAAAGTGTTAGGACCCTCTATTGACACTATTTTTTCCAAGGCATGTCTCTGTCATTGTCAAATTCACCTACCGCACTGGCCATGTCGCATAAATAACTTCAGTTGCACCGACCTCTACTAATTTTCTGCCTATAAATTTATATTTTCACACAAACAGAATCCGACTTTTTTCGACCGCCACACCGCACACTGCTGTTAATCAATTACGATTATCTTATACGGGGTGATCCAACAATCACATGAAAAATCCAGCCTTTTAATACCTGATGTTTCAAATTGGAGCCTCACCATTGTTGGGATTTTGGAAACTGCTAGCGGTACGAAGTCGCTTTAATGGAGCTAAAGGTGCGTATTCAAGTAATCAACAAAATGCCGTTTAAAAAGTTTCGGAATTCTGAGTGCTTTCGGAGAGAGACGGAAAAAATGAATTTTCCCATAACCGTTTTTATTTTTTCCTGGCCTTATTTGTAGTGGAATTTCAAAATCAATTGCACAGCAATTTTTCCTTCTTACTAGGTGGCATAATTAGAATTTTATTGTACTCCAGAATAAACTTAAACAACAACAATAATTTCATTTTGCGTTCAGGTTCCACCATAGCTTTTCATCTCTTTATAATTTTCATCCAACAACTAATGTACAAAATTTCAATATGGAAAAACAAAGTTGATGATTGAAGTCGAAAGAGTAACAATGATAACAGGCAATTTATTTTTAAATCCCATCTCAAATAAAGTCAGGAAGGAATAAAGATTTTGGGAGAAAACTTCAAGGCCTACCTAGGAAGTTCTGATTTTCTTGAAGTAATCAAGGAATCAGAAGTGAAAACTCTAATCATCTATGCAAAAATCCAATATGGCTTCCATAATAAAAAGTAAAGTTGATGAGACGAAACGTGATATTGAAATTCTAAATTGTGCCGTCTTGTAGAGAAGAAAAGGTGGAAATGTTAATGTGCAATTTATATTTAAATCCCACTATAAATAAAATTCATTTGTCTGTCTCTTTCCGGAAGTTCTTTGACTTTCAGAACTTTCTAAGCGGCATTTTGTTAATTACCTAAAGACGTAACTCAAAATTATTATTACTGCCTTCATCCGTTCTCAAAGTGTTTCGAAAAAGATGGTCGCGACATTTGTGTCGAAAGCGGGTCATATTGCAACAATTCCTCTTAATGAGCAAAGAACTGTTACTGCGGATTGGTATACCACCATTTGTTTGCCAAAAGTCACCACCGACCTTCGAAAAATCAACCCTGAAAGAAGAATCATCCTCCACCAAGACAATGCAAGCTCGCACACAGCCCAAAAAACAACGCAGTATTTAACGAAAGAAAACGTGGAATTATTGGACCATCCTCCATATAGTCCCGATCTAAGTCCTAACGATTTCTTTACTTTCCCGAAAATTAAAAACAGACTGCGTGGTCAAAGGTTCCAGTCACCAGAAGAAGCAGTTGACGCATTCAAAAATGCCGTTTTGACTTTTGTTGGCTTTTCTTCACCTTGGAACACCCAAACAGCCGACTGTCGTTTATTTTCTGGTTCATAACATTAAATCCACGATTCATCACCACTAACAATGCTGTAACTGTAAATATTTTTTGGGTTTCCGGAATTGAAACGGTCAAGCGTTTTTTGACACCAATTGACCCTGGCTGCTTTCTGCTCTTCAGTCAACAGGTGGGGTATCCAACGAGAAACTAGTCTTCTTACTCCTAATTCTTCATATGAAATTTTTTGAATTGAGATCTTTGAGATCTTCAAGGACGCCTCAATCTAGCGGTATGTCACATGTCTATCTTCAATGATGAGTTTGCGCACAGCATCGACGTTTTCCTGAGTGACTGCCGTTTTTGGTGCACCCACCCTGGGATCGTCGCTAAAACTCACCGGTCCACGTTTGAATTCTCCATACCAACGGGAAATTGTCGACTGATGTGGCGCTTCGTTGCCGAAAACAGACAGTAACTCAGCAAGGCATTCTTGTTGCGATAATTGTTTCTGAAAGTTGTAATAAATTATGGCGCGAAAATGTTCTCGGTTGAGTTCCATTTTTCTGATGACTTGGTGATACTTAAAAATTCACTGCAGTGAGAACACTGCACGTATTGTTGTGAAACTTTGAATTTAAGTTTACTAAAGAGTGAGGTTAAGACTTAGTACTAACGTTCTGTAATTGGCACTGGTCGGTGACCAACTGGCCAGGTCCTCATTTTCTATATCACACTCTAATATAAAATAGAACACCCATTACTTAATATTGCCACTATAATATTTAACGGGTTCTTTTTTTTTGTTTAAATATTCCTTTTTTTATTTATTTTTTCTTTTTTCCACTTTATTTACAAAATTGCTTTTTTTCTTTTTCTTGTTTTTTCCTACTGGTAGTTGTTATAAAGGGTGATTTAGGATAGGATATAGGATTTGATTTTCAAAAAAAACACAAAAAACTTGACAAAACGATTGAATCTTTATTTGAGTCGATAGAACGGTCGATATAATTTAATGTTTAAAGATTATTTCATGTAAATGTTGGCCGCGGCTCCGCTTTAGATGGCCCATGCGCAAGGTCCAATTTTGGCACACTCTCTCCAACATATCGGCCGGTATCTCACGAATAAGTGCTTCAATATTGGCTTCCAGTGCGTCAATCGTTGCTGGTTTATCCCTGTAGACATTAGCCTTAACATGGCCCCACAAGCAATAGTCCAACGGCGTTAAATCACACGATCTAGGCGGCCAATTGACGGGCCCCAAACGTGAGATAAACTGTTCACCGAACTCGCCTCTCAATAGGGCCATTGTTTCGTGTGCGGTGTGGCATGTGGCACCGTCTTGTTGAAACCACATGTCAGCCAAGTCCACCTCTTCCATTTTGGGCAAAAAAAGTTATCATCGCACGGTAGCGCTCGCCATTCACAGTTACGTTCCGGCCATTGTCGTCTTTGAAGAAGTCCGGCCCGATGATGCCACCGGCCGATAATCCACACCAAACAGTGATTTTTTCGGGATGCATTGGTACCTCTTGTAATGCTTCTGGCTGGTCTTCACTCCAGATGCGACAATTTTGCTTGTTAACGTACCCATTCAACCAGAAATGAGCTTCGTCACTGAACACAATTTTTCGATAAAAATGTGGATCTTCCTCCAACTTTGCCAGCGCCCATTCACCAAATTGGAAACGTTGTGGGAGGTCGTGTGGCTTCAATTTTTGCACCAGCTGTATCTTATAAGATTTTACACCCAAATATTGTCGCAAAATTTTCCACGTAGTGGAGTAACAGAGGCCCAATTGCTGCGAACGGCGGAGAATCGACATTTCACGGTCTTCACTAACACTGGCGGATACAGCCGCAATATTTTCTTCAGTCCTCACTCTACGTCTGCGTGTTGGTGGTTAAATGTCCAATAATGTAAACTGGGTTCAAAATTTAGTCACAAGCTTCCGAATAGCTCCCTCAGTAGGCCGACCAAATTGCCCATAAACTGGAAGCAGTGCTCGATGCACTCTCTTAACCGAGCATGAATTTTGATAGTAAAATTCAATAAGTTGCAAGCGTTGTTCGTTCGTAAGTCGATTCATGGTTAAATTATAGACCAAACTGAACAAGTTTGACAATGACACAAGACCCGATTCACGCGTCATCTGTCAGAAACAGTGTTGCCAAAAAGATACCAGCAAAAAAATCACCCATTATAAATTATCAAATAATATCAAGACTTCTTGAATGTTCAAGTACTTAACAGACAGATATAAAAACTAGATGACTTAATATTAAATTACGAATATCTAATACTTGACTTGAGCTTGACTTGATTACCATGCAAGTCAAGTAGTGAATCCCTATATGAAGGATGTGAATGCGGAATCTCTTAGTATCATCCTGTACATTTTGTGGCTGCTCGACGGTCGAGAGACCATTAATCACACCACACAAATCTTCTTAATCCGATATTTATTCCGTCATTATAAATAAATTATTCACCCGATGTATATAAGTCGGTTATTAGGCTCTTATTCGAATACAATTAGAGATGTGTCCGGCCACACTACTTCGAATGGTCCTTAATGAACTATAAATATGTCCGGTACAATGTGCTCCTACCACTTTATTTATGTTCGGATGCAATATATTAATATGGCGAACTGAACGTCCTTCCTTTTGATGTTACATGTGGTTTGGCCGGACAATTCGCGACACGCTTGGTATCGAGATGGTTTCTTTACTTTGGGTTGCGAGAATTTTGTAGTTACAATTCGACCCCAAGCAAGACTATTGTAACTCAGTTTTGGTTGAACTGAGATACAGGCATTTGAAGATTTTCTGATGAATTTCGTTGTCAGAAAAATGACGATCTGTGGTAGTTCTTGTATTACAATACCAACCTAGCGAAAATAACAATTTTTTCTAATACATTTTGTTGACTTACTATAGTTGTCGTTGGATCAATTAAAGAAAAAAGTACACTTGCTCTAGACTTAGTAGGATATTTATAGAAATATTACAGTATTTTACAAACAAATGGTCGAAAAAACCTCTTTAAGGCGATGGATGCAATGCTCTGGTGACAGGAATATCCGCTAGATCTCAGGACAGGTTCGAAACGATAATAAAAGCGTACAAATTAAATACGTGTGGATCGTGGGTGATTGATTGCACTGAGGAATTATCACTCGCGTTCCTATTTCTCTTATAATCGCCAAATGATGTTAGAGAAATACTTCAGTAACTTTTGTAGACTAACTTTTATTGAGACATCAGCAACAGTTGAGAACAGAAGAACAAGTAACGAAATGAGTACAGAGAATGGTCAAAGACCCTTTTTATATTATTAGATTACACTTTCGAATTTTCCAGAAATCAATAGTCTCGGGTAAAAATGCATCCTGTCTCACGAGTATGGGACGGTGTTATACTCGTAGGGACTTAGATGGTGTTAATGCTTTAAGGATACCATAACGTACACGCCCAGTTGGACCCTTGGATGTTGCCAGTTTTATCCAGTCCGTACCGTGATCGCATAGCGCAGACGAAGGTGATTCCGACGCATTGTTTCTTGGCGTTCCTGCGATCGGCCGGCGACGATGCATCGGAATCATCCCCAAGGAGGGCGCAATCTCGGTAATTCTATGCACCTCATATATTTCACACATCACACACATCATACATTTCCCTGTACATTTGCTTAGAGTGATAGAGAAATGACTTCGATACGCGTCTCTGCTTCTGCTCTCTAGGTTCATCACTGAGCGTACCGGTCTTGGCAAATGTCCTGACAGTACTGCCTCTGTAGCCCGATGCCGCATCTGATGCGTTGTGCGGTCAGGTATCGGGGACAGCCGACGTTACAAGATAAACGGTACTACCAGTAGGACAGGGAAATAATGGCTATAGGCTAATTGTACAGGCCTGTTTGACTGACTTGGTCCGTTTAGTTTCTCTGTTATATCTACGGGTAAGTCACTTTTTTCTCAGAGCTTCTAACTTGTGCTGAACATAATCCTTTATGAAGTGACAATGGCCCGTGTCACTGAGCGAAAAAGTATTGTAATTGCGAAAAATTTTAAATATGAGATATTACGTTTTTTGGATGCTATATGACATGTACATCACGAAAAACCATGTCACTCACTTCCGTAGGTCTGTCTATCGGTCTGTCCGGTAATCCTTGGCCCCCCTATAACGTGGAAAGTACTGCTCGGATTTGAATGAGATTTTTACACAAGGTGACTACTACGCCAAGGACGAAAAAGATTTGTTGTTTTAAAAAGTCAGTCGAGTGATGGCGGAGAAAAGGGCCAAAAAAGAAATTAAAACCGCTCAAACGTCGTTTTTTGACGTTTTAAAGGATCCTGATCACGTTTGAAAATTTTTTCCTTGATGTTAATCAACAAAAAATTTAGTTTTTGCGTATTACTCCAGATTTTCTGTCGTGAACTTTTTGGTAAAAAATCAATTTAAAAATTGAGCAACAATCGCATACCAATAAATGGGCCACGGTTTTACATTTGATTATATGTAATTAGTTCATAAAACTGATTTGGGAGAAAGCACCTACTGCTAAAAGAACACGTAGGTACCTAGGAAAAATAGTCTTACAAGGAGACGGCACGACCTTGTGGTAGGCAAATTTTTTGTTGTGACAGAGTGCATTTAGTAAAACACAATTTTAAAATCTTAAGAATATAATAATATAGATAAAATATAAATTAATAATTGCAACATTACTTTATATACATTGCTATACCAAAAGGTCACACCTGTCATTTTTGAATATTGTTTTGAACAGAATGAGAGACGACTGATACGTACTCTGAATCACCTTGCGAGTACTTAATGATCATAGGATATAAAATCACTATCTTCCAAAATGACGATATGACCTCCAGTCAAAATTGAGCGTTTTTGTACTTTGACTTGCTCATAACGACAACCAATTATCAAACCAGTATAGTACAGGATCCGTCAGAAAGAACGCATATTTTTTAAATGAGTAGTACAGTCATAAAGTATGAGAAAAATATTTTATAATATCAAAATACTCAGAAATACATACCATTTTTTGAGTAAAGCCAAATTTGTGTTCTAAAAGCTATGTCGGTCATATGTCGCTCTTGAGCCGAAATGCAGGAATCAAGCCTCTCCCGAAATGAGCCCATTTGGGTTGCTTCTCATGTTATTTCCTCCTTCAAATCAACGGGGGTCCGAGGCTTGCTTTGGTAAACATTTGATTTCAGGTAGCCCCATAAAAAAAATACACGTTGACAGGTCCAGGGAGCGAGGGGGGCCATGGAATATCGCCATGACGTGAAATGAGACGTCCTGGGAATTATTGCCGAAGAAGTTCCATCGAAGTCTTGTTGGAACCACACTGTTCTGAGACGGACACGTCGACGTCGAAGTTCCGGAAAAAAAAGTTGTTCAGCATGTGGATCTAACGCTCTGAATGCACAGTAGTTGTTTTTCCATCAAAAAAATAAGAGGCAATAATCATCGGGGTTTGTAGGGGGTGCTCAAGCAACTGTTGGGGGTTCACTGGAGACCAATATCAACAATCTTGTTTATTGACCTATCCATGTAAATGAACACGTGCTTCATCACTCATAAACAACGTCATGTCATTGTTATCCAACTATTCAACCATGACCTGTGCAAAATTAACACGTTGTACATAATCCCCTGGCAACAGTTGCTGACAAACATGGATTTTGTAAGGATGGAACTCTAAATTCTTCTTCAAGATGCGACGTACAGAGGACGCGTGGATCCCTAGGGAACTCGCACGCAAACGGACGGAACGATTCGGGCTTTGTAGCGTGTCAACTCTCACTCTATCTACGTTTTCGGGGGTTCTAACAGTACGGCTTCGCTCTGGCGGTTTTTTCTTCATCACATTATCTGTTGTATTGAATGCTTCCACCCATCTCAAAATGGTGTTACGGTCTGGTACTGTCCCACGACGTGGAACACAAAGTGAACGCCAAACTCACGTTGCGTTCGATCGACAGACTCGCCATTTTGAAAGTACCGTCGTACAGTGAACACCCGATGCTCAACGTTCCAAACCATCTTGCCAACTGAAATGGCACTTCCATCACTATCCAACACGTTCTTCCCAACCGACACTGGACCAGCCCACTCGATGTAGTACCTATTCGATAAACATGCGTTCTTTCTGACGGACCGTGTATCTACTTCTCTTAGAAAGATCCATCCGAATATGTAATACAATATAGAGCATTCAATTAAAAGAAATTGTCAAAATCTTTCAATTTTTTAAACTTTTTTTTAAATCTCTCATATTTTGTTGCATATTCGGATAGACCCTTCCAAAACAGGAAGATTGATATCACATACTATAAAATTTTGATGGGTGGTAATTGAACAATGTACAAAAACGCTAAATTTTGATATCCTCTCAGTCCGCCATTTTGAAAAATAATGACTTTTTATTCTACAATTATAAAGTAGTCTTAAGGCATCACGTGATCTTCTATTCTATTTAAAAGATATTACAAGGAAGCGCCCAGCCGCCATCTTGAAATGACCAACTGTTACGTTTAGGTATGTTAGGATACAGCATCCATGCATCAATTTAATGGTCGCAAATTTCAGATCCCTAATTCAACCCGTTTAAAAAATAAAGAGGTGCGACCTCCCTGAAAAGCACTCTATATATGTTTCATAAAAGGCATACTTAGGGCCGATTTCACCAACATTAATATTATGGACCAATGGGAAAATACCTTATCGAAATGCAATTTGACAGAAGCTGTCAAAGGTCTCTGAATATTAGTGATTTCTATTGAAATATTGAATAAAATCGTGAAAATTCGACTTTATTATAAACAAGACCACTTTTTGATTCTAACATGATGCTGCTTTTGTACAGAAAAAACAGGATAACTTTCATGTATTTTGATATATGTTATAGGTTTACATTTAACAATCCGTTATCCCCCTCAGCGAATGGGAATGCGGCAAATAATAGGTCGATTTTCTAGCTGTTAAATTTGGCAGCAGATTTGGACGTTTGTTAATGTATGGCACTCTCGAATTTACCAACTTCAATATACTGAAAGTTATCATTACATACCTGTTGAACAGTGTCGATTTGTCTGTATTTTGCAATAAAATAGAATATAAAATACATTCCATCCAATTCCTCATCTTCCTTTACGTCATAATAGTAATCATTTATTAATTTATGGGTTAATCAATTTCTTTGAAGCAATAAAAACATTATGTCCTCTCCATCCTAAAACACAGATAATATGTGTAAGATATGTCAATCCCTACATCTTCCTGATGCATAATGCAATTACTATGGACATAGACAAAAAATTATGAAAAATGTTTCAGAGATAATGGCTTTTAAGCCCAAAAATAAAAAAAAAACTAGTAATGTTTATTGTTTGTCTATTTTTATTTTTTGACTGGCGGGGATATCTATCCTATCTGACACTCGCAGGGTTGCCAAGTCTAACGACGATCACGTCCCGTGGTGGAGGGTGCGAAATGAATCTTTTACATTTGCTGGTTTTGATTTTTTTTCGTGAAAATTTACTAGGTATCATGATTATAAGCATCTTTGGTAGATTATTCGATCCGGAATGGGAAAGATCTCCAGTTATGAAAATATTTTTGGTATCATCTAACCGTTGCAATCAGTGCACAAACACTGTGACATATGATTTATAGCATACCCCGCTGCACTATCAATACAAATTTAACATACAGGTCGCCTAGCCGTGAGGATGCAGTGGTCGGGATGAATATCGCGGCAGCAACTGATTATGGGCATGTCTGGTAAGAACGTATGAAGTGAAACTCGCTAACTTCACAAATTTGAAGATTTTGTACAATTCCTTTGAAAATGATGAAAGATATGTCTGATTTGGCAGGGTAATGTCGCAGCCAAATGGCAGTCACTGTTTCTGACACAGTCCGGATCGAAAGATGACGATATGTATGCTACTTCTAAATATAAGGTCCTATCGAAAATCCCTACTGTCAAGATGTATAACCCAAGGTACCGACGGAGCTATTTTGCGGCGTCGTGGAAATAATTTTAAATTTTCATTTGCATTTTTTCAAGTGTTGTGCAATGATTTTGGGGAAAATGTCATGAATAGTCTTATAAAGCATAGTAGAGTATATTTCAACAGTTGGCCACTGGGACCAGGAGGGTGAAACGGGATATTAATGCACAATCTGGCAACCCTGTCGCACCCTGACAAAATGGCCGCTGACAACCACACAAGTCACCGTTTTGTGATTGAATAGCATGGAATTAAACCTTCAGAGTATGTTTTGTGACTAGTACCAAGAGTTGACAGATCCCACACATGTGTCACTCCTTGAAATGCAATAATCAGCTGTATTCAAATAATGTCTAATATAGATATAATCTAGAATGTGTACTCGTGAAAAAAGAAAAATATGGCAAATTTGTAGTTTTTTTGCAGGTTTTAGGTTTGCTGGTAGCTTTAAGGCATATATTTGGGAATTTCTTAATCACTGTGAATATAGTGCGGATGTTTGTTCCTGAACAACGAAAAATATTCAACTTTATGGATGTATGGATATCAAAAAACCTGAATGGTTTTGTGGGAATATCAATCTAAGGTGCCATAATGGTTCTGATGAACGGCAAGTAAATGAATGAATGTTTGGAAACGAGCAATATCTTTTTGTAGAGCCTGTCATCAAGTAGGTGCTTAATGGCTACCTGCAAGAGGTTTATAGGAAAAAACACCCAGTATCACATATCAATTGAAGAAAATAATATAAACATGAATAAAAAATCAACAATAGTAATTAGAACATGAATTTGATTCAAAAATCAAACATGCTGGTAATGTTTCAATGACAAGTTGTCATCTCATACTTTGACAATATTTTGTTTTCAACATTTCATAGCTATTGCTTGCTAAAATTTGTTGATTGGAAGATTCGCTGTATCTCACGGTCTGTTACCCTATAAGTGGAGAATAACGGATTGTTGTTAGTGAAATTGGGCATTATTCATGTTTTTTTTTTCAGATTTTAAAATCTCGTAACTTGCTCCAAGATTGTCCATCTTCTTTCCTACAACGGCAAAAAGTAAAAAAGACATAAAGAAATATATACATACATATCTAAGTTAAAGTCATGCAAGTAAGAAAAATTGAGATTGCTGAAATGACGCGTATTGATATTTTAATTGTTTGATATACGGAGTGCGTTCAATCACCAAAAAAAAATTGACCGAAATCGCCAACCCTGTTAGATTTAGACCCATCACTGTTGGAAGTTTGTACCAGAAAGAGGCAAATCGTAATGTCGACCAAGGCCCACTCGAAATTGTAGTACTGTCTGACTCATTCCAATATAAAATATCAGCCTAATAAATGACAAACAGACATACAGACAGGCTGAAGGAGGACGAATCGAAAGCAGCAATCAGTCGACCATTCAACGGCTGGCCGTCCGGCAAACAGGTAACGATTGTCCGGCAATTAGGGGTCATTTCACGCGAACGGGACAATACTATCGTTCATTAGCTGGTGCGGATTGTGGATCCAGGCACACCTGGCCCTGCCTTACTGAATCATGCTTATGATACGAGGTGGAATGTTTACTAAATATTAGAATCTGACAATAAGGCTCAATTTCACTATTGATGCGCGGCAATTAAAATTTGCACCTGAGTCACAGATTCGGCCAATGAGGACGAGTTTTTGAAGTAATAGATCTAATGACTTTGGTCGATTTCCTGTGAAATGTCTCACAAGCATACGATTTGTTTAAGGTGGATCCCTAATTTTCATATTAGATCAAGAAATACTGCATCTAACATGTGGTGTATCTACAAAAACCTATTTTTTTACATGCGTTTATAAAATCTATATCAAGGTGTAAAAAGACAGAAAGACGGTTTTGAAGCAAAGCCAGTATTTATAAAGAGTAATGATGGACAACTCATTGTAGATGAAGAAGAAATGTTAGCAAGATGGAAAGACTATTTCGAGGAACTGCTGACTGAAAACTTTCGGGCAGACGACGAGCACTGAATTAACGATTTTGAGGAACAGGAAAGGGTGTTGGATAATAAACCAGACCTAGATGATATAAACAAGATTCTAGGAAGCTTAAAAACAAATAAAAGTGCTGGTATATATGAAATCACAGACGAAATGCTGAAATTCGGAGGGGACAAAGTTATTGAGGTAATGCACAGTTTGATAGGGGAATTTTGGAAAACAAAAAGAGTGCCGCGTGCGTGAATGGAGTGAGGCGTTAATAAGCCCAATGTTTAAAAAAAGCGGATAAAAAATCTGTGAAAACTTTAGAGGGATAGCCCTATTGAATGTTGGATATAAAGTCCTAGCGAGCTGTATTAAGAGTAGACTTTCTTCGAAAATGTTAGGAAGAATAGGAGAATAACAATGTGGGTTTAGAGCAGGAAGGGGAGTGGTGGACCAAATTTTTACGCTTACAGAGATCCAGGCCGAGAGTTATCAGCATCAGAAAGATACATATGTAGTGTTTATAGACTTCAAAAGAGCATATGATTCAATCCGAAGATCGGCAGTATACCAAGCGCTAAGAGGACTAGGAAATAGTGAAAGGATTATAAGGCTAATAAAGTTGACACTTCAGGATAAAGCTGAAGGAATATATTCTGAAAAGTTCAAGGTAAAAGTTGCTGCAAGGAGATGCGTTGACAACGGTTTTATTCAACTGTGTATTGGAAGATATAATCAGAGCAGCAAATTTAAATAGGAATGGTTTATTATACAGTAGAAAGCACCAATGTTTAGCGTTCGCAGATGACATTGCAATTGTTGCTAGAAGCAAAAGAGAATTGATACAAGTACTAAAAACACTTGAAGAGAAAGCAAAGGAAAAGGGTCTAATAATAAATCAGGAAAAAAACTAAATATATGAGATGGACAGATGATGATTTTATCACCGGGGAAAGCCTAAAGGTAAAAACAGGCAGTGGCAAAATTTATAATTTTGAAGAGGTCGATCAATTTGTTTATTTGGGATCAACCTTCACAAGAAAACCGGGAACAACGGAAATAGATGTTTATATAGACTGAACCATCTCCTAAAAGCAAGTTGATAAGTAATAAGCTAAAAATTAAACTAACAGTAATAAGACCATCAGTTATCATTTGCTTGTGAAACATGGATCTTGAGGAAGGCAGATATAAATACCCTAGAAGTGTGGGAAAGAAAGGTGTTAAGGAAAATTGTTGGAGGGAAACAGAACAATGGGGTATGGGAAAGAAGAACAAACTAAGACCTTGCAGATATGTATAAAGAATCAAGGATCACAGGATATATAAGAGCACAAAGGTTGAAATGGTTAGGGCATGTAGAAAGGATGGCAGAAAATAGGATTCCAAAAGTGATTGTTAGCACAAGCATAGGAGGCAAGAAGAGGAGAGGAAGACCGAAGGAAAGATGGAAGAGTGAAGTAGAAGCGGATCTGAGAAGCTTAGGTGTACAAAACTGGAAATTCATGTGTCAAAATAAGAAGAAATGGAAAGAAACTACAAATAAAGCCTTGGGCCTTTCAGGCCTGTAGAGCTATGTATATATACAGGGTGACTTTGAAGTTGAGGCATTAATTTTCAGATAATGATTGTAGAAGGAAGATAAACCAAAATATGTGTGTAAAAATAAAAAAAAATTAAAAAAAATTTTTACCTTGTTTTATAAAGTATCCTCCCGACAAGTATTTCAGTGCGGACCTGTATTTGATCGTGAGGTCCCCTGTGAGGTCTTAAGTCACCTGATTCACGAGCCCGTTGTACTACATTAACAAAGGCACGAGGGGTTGGTTGCACTCGATTGGGAAACCGATCCGCATAAAAATGTGCCATTTTTATTTCGTTTGAGCCACGCGACAGATACCACTATTCACTGACACTGACTGTATACAAATGAATGAAATAATTGTAAAAACATCGTTACAAATTCTTTCGCTTTTTTGTTTCCGATGCGATGAACCGATACGGCGGATTATATCCGTTGTCGCCAAACACGACCACATAATATTATTATTGAGACAGGGCGGTACTCAAACTTCCAAAGGGCTATAACTTTGTTACTTTAATTTTACCAGAAAAATGGTAAAGGAAAAGAACATTTCTTTTGATCAGATCTACTCACTTTTAAAATAAATGACTCAACTTCGAAGTCACCCTGTATATATCCAAACGTTTATTCCTGGAAATGTCCCACATTTTCATGAATAACAACTGTATCAACAAAAAGACAGATGTTAAACAACTGAGTGTCATTTACTCATATTTGCTAAACTGCGAAAAATTGGAGCACTTACATATCTCCCCAAATTTTGACTCTTCACAACCATAAATGGAATCTGTTTCTTGGTCTATTCCACCAATAAACTTCATTCCACTCAATTTCTAATAAGTTTCTCCTCACGATTTAATAATAATTGTTAATTTAATTGCCCATTAATTAAAATATAGTTAATTCAACTGCCTCTGGTCGGTTTAACAATTTCTTACATAACACATTCTGAAAATCACATCATCAGAAGTGATTTGGCAACGTAGCACACGCCCACAATTCGTTCCATCTTTCTACACAGACATTGACAACCTTCGGCCTTCTGTCAAAGGGTTCATCTCACTCATTATTCCATGTCCACCATTTTGTGCAATCATCAAGTGGCTTCACGATGTAATGCTTTCATGTTCTAAAATTTTTTAATCTGTTTTTAACTTATTCTTGTCACACAGTTGTGTGTATTTTATATAATTTTGACCATTGTACTAGCTATCCAGCTTTCACCATGTTACTGCAATTAGCAACATCCTCACATACTACTGTAAGTTAAGTCAATTTAAATTCATTTTACATTATTGTTGCTACTGTTATCAATGTAATTGCAGCTCCTGATGATGATGGCAAAGTCCATTGAAAGCTAGAGAGAATAAAAACAGTATAAAGAGTCCTCTTTGCTTAAATGTTTGTCGAAGTACCCAACAAAAGGCGGAAGCTTTAATTTTTCACCTAACTGGTCTAGATGACAATGACCACGTCTCAAAAAAAAATATATATATATGTACATATTATTTAGTTTTCTTATGTAATAATTCTATTATTTGTGAATAAGTATTTATCGCTATAAATAAATACTTTTGCTCCGAGAGAATAATTTTGAAAAATATCCTTAAAAAGGCAAGAAAATCACATGTTACTCCTTTCTGATTTACCACAATAATTAGAGAACGGAATGTAATTTGTTTTAGGCCTCACCAAACAGTATGATATGAAATCACATTTAAATGACTTTCTATAACATGAACATGAATGAATAGTGCAAAGTTACCATAAATTTGCACTATTCATTCATGTTTGTTGTGTAGTAATAACACTAATGATTTAGTTCGAAAAAATCCAGAATTTTGAAATCAATTTTCTTGGACTAAGTGCGGGTCCACAGCTTTGCTGTCTGTGATCAAAAAGGTGATGTGATATACAGCAATAGAGATCTTCTGTTTATAATATTTCGAGGGCCAACACTTGATTAGTGTTGGACAGTATGGTTACTGACAACAGCAATCAACTGGGTAAGTCAGGTAATTGTACGATAAGTTTATGCACTAATTTGATCAGGCTGTTTTTATTTCACCGGCTTTTGATTACCTGTGACAAAGCTTTGTAGATGACGTCGCGTCGTTTACCGTACACCTTTTAATGACCATTCTATTTGACCATCATATTAGTTTCACATTCTATACAGTTATATGGATTTGTTGTTAGAAACTGTAGACATTTTCATAATATAAGAACCATTAAGCTACTGTATTTTGCTTTTGTGAGGTCTAAACTGGAGTATGCTTGCATAGTTTGGAATCCCTTTTATGAGTGCCAAAAGAGTCGCATGGAGAAAGTACAGAGAAGATTTTGTAAGTTCTTAGTTTATAAAATTGATGGAAATTACCCAGAAATTCGTGTTACCAATACCGAGTTATACAGTCGTGTTGAACTTATACCTGTATCTCTAGAGCAGCCTAGGACTTGCGCGACATTGATATTTTTGTTTAAGCTTTTAAATAATCTAATTGGCAGTCCCTCACTTCTTGGAAAGATCAACATCAGTGTACGGACTTTTGCGCCGCTAAAAAATTTGTTTAAAAATTTCAATAGAATCTGTACTTTCTGTGACATATTTTGTACTTCTAACAAAGTATTAGTTAGGATAGCTAATACATACGTAGGTCAAGGATATACGTGAGATATTTTTGTTTTGTTATATACGAGTAGCTTGTTCTGCATCTTTTGTATGGGTTTTGTCAAATATTGTCCTGTTAATGGGCCACTGTTGAACAATAAAGCTACTATCTATCTATGTATCTATCTATCTATCTATATTTAGGCTTTTGGGAAAAGTACTGTATAGAAAAATTAAGAACGAAATATATTAAATGAAAAGGTCTAGAGACATTAATTTTGTGAGATTCCTTGACGGCCGCTTGGGGAAAAATTAAACGCCGAAGTGGGAAGAGCTGTTATGCATATATAATTAATTATACAGGGTGTTTCAGTTTATTGTTGCATAACTTTAAGATTCGATAGAACTTTTAAATTAATGCATAAAGTCTATATAAACATGGGTCGAAAAATGCGTGGCTTCCGAAATACAGGGTGTTTAAATTTACTTTCTAATACAGTTTTTTTTTTAAATATTTCGAACAATATTTGATATATAACAGTGAAAATTGGTATACAAGGGTTTTTTGGTACGATAAAACGAAGCATGGGCATAGTTTTACTGTAGCCGCTAGAGGTCGCTCTCTACTGTACCTGTAGTGTATTAAAATGACCGAAAAATTTTTCTTAGTGCAATTTTTTGCTTTTTGAATAAAAAACTGATTCTTCGCACTTTTCAACATAAAAAAGCTGTCTTGTGAATTTTCGTTATAGTTAGCCGTTTTTGAGATATTTCGATTTTTAAGGTTCGATGCATTTTTAATTATTTATGATAAAATAACGTTAAAAAGTCAGTATCTCGATGATTTTTAGACGTAGGCTGTGCCTGCAAATATTTTTGAAATTGAAAGCAGAATAAGGTTAAATGTCAATTAGTTGACAGTTAGTTTTGTTGTCTGTTGAAACGTTTTTTGCAATTGTGAATGCACGAAATTTAGTTTCTTTTACCTGTTTTTTTTTTTGTAAGTTTTATAAAAATGCCATTTTTATTCTCCAATCAAGAGTTAGCGGATATTCATTTTGTGTATGGGTTTGTAAATGGAAACGCACCAGAAGCAGCCAGAGAATACGCACGAAGATTTCCAAACAGACGACATCCAACTCGCTCAGTGTTTGTAAGAGAGCATCGCCAAATAATTGAAAATGGTTTTGGAAATCTGGAAAAGGGATCAAAACATAAATGTTCGACTTTATGCATTAATTTTAAAAGTTCTATCGAATCTTAAAGTTATTCAACAATAAACTGAAACACCCTGTATATTCACAATATGCGTGTTCTATATAAGAGGTATAGGAGATGAAAGGCTCTTCCAAAAGAAACCTAATTACAAAAAAACAAAGTCTCGCTTTTAAAATTTATCTTTTAACGAACGCATCATTACAGTTAGTCTGAAATAGAAGTCAATCTTTATAGTGATGACTTAAAAAAAAGTCAGTTCGTAAGGGATTATGTTTGGCACAAGTTCAATTTTCTGAGAAAAAAGTAAGCTACGAGCGTGCAAAATTAAACAACCTTCCTTCTTCCACTGAGAGGAATAGCTGCAGGCGCACATGATCGTTGCGTTGAGCAATCCCACGTGCATGAAGATATATGCCTTCACCATGCACAGGGGCTGTAACACCTAACCCTCAATTTTTAACCCCTACAAGAACCTCTATGAAAATGATCAAAACCGTCTGAAACGCCAAAAAAACGAAGTTTGAACGATATTTGTTTCTTTTGTTTTCAGTCGCCACTGGACCGATTTTCAAAAACTGCAAAGCCTTGGCATAGTAGTGACATTGTGTAAACATTTCATCAAAATCCGAGCGGCATTTCTCAAGTCATAGGCGCTTATAAGATTAACGGACAGACCGACGGAAACGAGTGACATGTCATATAACATCCAAAAAACAATATCGCAGTTTCAAAAATTCTCTCGATTCTTCTTCTGTGGAATACTTAAATCAACAATCATTTTTTTTAATAAGAACAGGAAAGTGGTTATTCCAACGTTGGCGCTTGAAAAAAGCCGCTCGGTAATTTTGTCAATTACCCATTTTTTTTTATTCGTCGGTGAATTTTTTTTAGAACAGTATATGTATATGCATCTCTTCAATAGCTGCAGCTGCTGGGAAGAAGCTGGGCTATTTGTTTAGGGCTAAGAAGTACTTTTCTCCGCATGACCTTCTCACTCTATACAAGCCCCAGATAAGGCCTAGCCTCAAGTATTGGTCACACATTTGGGGTGCTGCCACATGCTCGATGCTGTCCAGAGGAGGGCGGTCCGACTGATCGATGACTCTTCTCTAACCGACAGTCTCGGGACTCTTTCGCACCGGCGGGCCGTCGGCGATCTAGCTCTTTCTATCGCTACACCAACGGGCTTTGCTGCTCAGAGCTCTCTTCCATGATGCCGCCGCGCGATGTGCCTGCCAGACAGACCCGCCTGACTTCGGCGTCCCATCCTAACCGTGTCAAACTTCGTACATCCAGAACTGGCCGATACGACCGCTCCTTTGTCCCGAGGGTGTCTAGATTGTGGAACAATCTACGGGATGAAGCTTTTCCCAGTAGTACTAACCTTAGGCAGTTCAAAAATCGTATTAACAAAATTTCTTTGGGATCATCATAGCAGCCGCGGTGTTCCGGCATTTAGGCTTCTGCCTGCGCGGCTGTTTCGATATAAAAAAAAAAAAAACATATGCGTTCTTATATATTAAAATGATTCGTTTCTTTTTCCTTACAACTACAACTTTCTTCACCAAATCCGGTTAGTGTATCATCCATAAATCGCATGATAATCTCTTAGAAACAATAACCACCATTCTTGGGTGACCTCAAATTACACGATGCATTTTTATCCATACAATTAAGAGGTTTACGATCCAGCCATAAAGCTCATTTTTTATCTAGACAAACAATATGTTTATAATTATGTCGAGTGATAGCTGATTAAAAATAATTGTATTGTAATTAGCATATTATTTTTTAATTAAGTGAAGGATTTCACTGACGCCACTGTGGCGATATTTTTTTATATGTTCGGTTATAATCTGCAGTTAACGAGATTATGCATTGGAATACATGAACAATACATTCAACAAAAGCTAGAGGCGGTACTTAATTTTTTATTCCCATGCTTCTTTATTAAGGAGCACGTGTGCCGGCTTGAAAATTATAATGATACCAATTTTAAGGTTTTTGCTGTGTTACTATAGATTGTCGTATCTCTAATATTTTTCGTACCTCCAACGATTTGGTACTGTACACTTTTTGTTGGACCTGCATATACTCGTACTTGAATTAGCATTGAGATGATTTAGCATTTCTTAATCAAAACAATATCATCTATTAGGTAAAGGGAATTAGAAAACCGCGAACTCTCCAAGATCATACGTGTCTCTAAACAATTTGGAAACTTATAGGGTGTTGCACAGTTCCTTGGCGCAACAAACATTTGGTTATTTATTAGATAATAATAATAATAATCTATATTTCAAATTGTACAATGACATTACAAAAATTGTATAGCCACTACAAAATGAAATGTTGCGTCACTATCGCCGTAACTATAGTAGTTTACCTGAGACCTTTTTTTGTGTTACATGGTTATTTGTCTTGAAACAGCTTCAATCTGATATAAGGCTCTGACTGTACTAGAAATAACTTAATAGTCTTTTTAAATTTATGTAAACTCTTTATGTTTTTAATTTCATTTGGTATATTGTTGAAAAATTTTAAACACATGTAAATAGGGCTGTTTTCTGTGGAGGATAATCTATGTATAGGATAATTAACATTGACTGTTCGAGTATCATAAACAGCTTGAACCTCAAGCTCAAATAATTGATTATTTAAAAAAAATGAGACACTCATACACATAGATGGCATACACAGTTATGATTTTTTCAGTTCTAAACACCCCCCTGCGAGTTTAATTGAAATGGAGTCCCTACTGCTCTTTCTTGAACAACAAAAAATTTTTGAATAAACTTATTGCGCGCCCAATAAATAATCCCATACTTTAGAACACTTTCAAAATTAGCATGGTACAATATTTTTATACTCGTATTATTTAGATATCTTGATAGATGTTTGGGAAGATTTTTCGAAAACAAAAAGGTGATATAATACACTGTAGGACTTTGATCGTCATTTGTTTAGTTTGTCTATCCTTGGCTTTGACTTACTGCCATTCTGCGTAGTTTTCACTGAATTTTATAAAGAGGGTGAGGAAGTACGCCAACTTCATCAGGCGACTGAAAACGCGAAACGTTTTTTTCTCAAAAAATTTAACTGGAACATCCATAGATTTTACACCATCAGATTCTCGTTTCTATAATTTTCTTCTGATATCCAAGTTCAATACTGCTTCATTAGAATGGTTATCTGATTTTACATAATAAAATATGAAGGTGCTTGATTAAAAAAACATGTTTGTTGTGCCACGGAGTTGTACATCTCCTGTACATCTCCAAATAATTTAGAAAAACACATCTATAAGATGTCAACTTTGCTGCATAAAATATTAACGATACTCTTAGCTTCCAACTGTTAGACAAGGCCAGTCTAATCAAAATTGTAACTAATATCTCATAAAATGCCATTAGAGAGGATGGTTTCTCTATGAGAGACCTAAAGTTATGTATCCCATTTTGTACGAATACCTTGCTGAATATAATCAACACATGTATTTTGGGGGGGATTATTTCCAGAAATATGGAAGAAGGCTATTGTTAAACCCTTACCAAAAATAGCAGAAAATAAAGAATTTACAGACTTGAGGCTTATTAGCATATTACCCGCTACATCCAAAATATTCGCAAGGCATATTTATAATGAAATTAGATTTTTTTTGTGACACAAACGATATCATACCCGATAGTCTATCCGGTTTTAGGAAAAACTTTAGCACAAGTATATCATTAGTTAATATCTTGGATGATATCAGACATCATCAAGAACAAAAAATAGTACGTGCATGGTTCTTCTCGATTTTACTAAAGCATTCGACCCTCTGAATCATGAAATGTTACTAGCCAAGTTACATTACCAGGGGTTTTAGCAGAGCTCCGTAAATCTAATAAAAACATACTTAAGCAACCGTTCAAACTGTGTTATGTTAGCAAATGATTCCGCTATTTACAAAACCGATTTTAAACCTATAAAAAGAGCAGTTCCTCAAGGTTCAATTTTGTCTCCTTTGCTATTTTCAATCTACATATCTGACATGGTCAAATCGGTAAAATTCGCAAAGATAAAACAATATGCAGATGACTCACAAATATATCTCCATTTCAATAAAACCACAATCCATATTGCACAACAACAACTAAATTCAGATCTCCAAAGTATTGACAGATTTGCAAAGCATCACAATCTTAAACTAAACCCCTCAAAATCGCAAGTAATGGATATGAATAAAAACAGTAATGAAAGAGAACATTTTGAACAAAATTTAGTAATTTCTATTAACAATGACAGAATCCCCATGGTTCAGGACTCAAAAAATCTAGTTATTATATTTGATAACTCGCTTGGCTTCGGAAGTCATATAAAAATACAACAAATTTAGCTTACATGCATAAACAAATTAAAAAAACATTCATCAGCCAAACAAAAATATTATTTGTGTAATATCTTAATTTTATCACTTTTCGACTATGGAGATGTCGTCTATGGTGATTCGCAATCGTCGCGAACCAATAAATGCTTACAAAAAGTTCAAAATAGTTGCATGAGATTTGCATTTGGAATTCCATATCGAAACCATATCACTCCTTATCTGAATAACTACAACATATTAAACATGCCGAATCGCAGAAAATATCACATGTATTCTTTTATCTATAGGGTTATAAAAACAGGTCAACCGCCCTATTTAAGAGAAAGATTTGTGACTTTGACTCGTTTGCTTATGTGGCTGTTCCCTTATGGAATAATTTACGAACTTCAGTTAAAGCTCATCGTCAAAAACATTCTCAAACCTGACAAAAACGTTGTTACAGAATCACCAGCTACTTTAGCAGCGTTTGTATGAGTAAAAATATCGTTTTTTCATTGGCCTTTTTATGGTTTTTTTTTATTTTGTTTAAGGACTTTTAGGGTATTCAGGGCTTTCTCGCATGGACTCTTTGTATTAAAGGGTCCAATGTATCGGTTTTATAATCGAGAGACTGTTCTTTTTCGTCATTGCTCTATATGTAGAATTTCCTTTGTTTATAACGTTTATTCATGACGAAATAAATATTTTGAATTTGAAATTGTTTTCGAATATCTTTTATAGTTTTTCCATTAAACTACTTTCCGTATAAATTGGGTCACCCAAATGAGCTATTTTTCGCAAAATGGTGCAGAAAGGCCTACCTACAGGGCTAAAGCACCAAACTTTAACACCCTGTATCTCCAACAGAAAGCATTTCTGAGCTTTGCGCCCATGGAAACATTTCATCGGCACTTCATGAACTATCACTATACGGATTTTCATTAAAATTGATCAGGGGTCACATCTCATAAGTTGGCTGGACAATTTATCGAATAATAGCCATCTACATACTACACTCACAATGTCTAGGCATTATCCATAAACTAAAAACAACAGTACTCGTTACAGTACTCTTCAACGCAGAAAACGTAACTGACTCGGCTATTAATAAACGCAATATTCAAATTCAAATTCAAATTCAAAATATTTATTTCGTCATGAATAAACATCATAAACAAAAGAAATTCTACATATAGAGTAATGACGGAAAAGGACAGTCCCTCGATTATAAAACCGATACATTGGACCCTTTAATAAAAGAGTCCATGCGAGAAAGCCCTGAATACCCTAAAAGTTCTTAAAAAATAACAAATACAATAAAGAGGCAAATGAAGAGGCGGTGAAGCACAACAAAGGTAAAAACGAAGAGAGAACCCCCGGGAGCTGGCAACGGACGCGAAAAACAAATCTATACAACTTGTCAGCGAGTAGGAATGTAAAAACGTTATTTTTGCTCACACAAACGCTGCTAAAGTAGCTGGTGATTCTGTAACAACGTTTTTGTCAGTTTTGAGAATGTTTTTGACGATGAGCTTTTAACTGAAGTTGGTAAATTATTCCATAAGTGAACCGCCACATAGGCAAACGATTGTCGGAAGGAACGCGTTCTATGTCTAGGTACGATAAAATTGAGATTATTTCTACTTCTCTGGGCACTAGGCAAAGGCACAAATCTTTCTCTTAAATAGGGCGGTTGACCTGTTTTTATAACCCTATAGATAAAAGAATACATGTGATATTTTCTGCGATTCGTCATGTTTAATATGTTGTAGTTATTCAGATAAGGAGTGATATGGTTTCGATATGGAATTCCAAATGCAAATCTCATGCAACTATTTTGAACTTTTTGTATGCATTTTTTGGTTCGCGACGATAGCGAATCACCATAGACGACATCTCCATAGTCAAAAAGTGATAAAATTAAGGTATTACACAAATAATATTTTTGTTTGGCTGATAAATGTTTTTTTAATTTGTTTATATTTTTTAGTCGCATGTAAGCTAAATTTGTTCTGTTTTTTATATGACTGCCGAAGCCAAGCGAGCTATCAAATATAATGCCCAGATTTTTTGTCTCCTGAACTATGGGATTCTGTCATTGTTAATAGAAATTACTAAATTTTGTTCAAAATGTTCTCTTTCAATACTGTTTTATTCATAACCATTACTTGCGATTTTGAGGGGTTTAGTTTAAGATTGTGATGCTTTGCAAATGTGTCAATTCTTTGGAGATCTGAATTTAGTTGTTGTTGTGCAATATGGATTGTGGTTTTATTGACAGGGAGATATATTTGTGAGTCATCTGCATATTGTTTTATCTTTGCGAATTTTACCGATTTGACCATGTCAGATATGTAGATTGAAAATAGCAAAGGAGATAAAATTGAACCTTGAGGAACTCCTCTTTTTATAGGTTTAAAATCGGTTTTGTAAATAGCAGAATCATTTGCTAACATAACACAGTTTGAACGGTTACTTAAGTATGTTTTTATTAGATTTACGGAGTTCTGCGAAAACCCCTGGTAATGTAACTTAGCTAGTAACATTTCATGATTCAGAGTGTCGAACGCTTACTAAAGTCGAGAAGAACCATGCACGTACTATTTTTTTGTTCTTGATGATGTCTGATATCATCCAAGATATTAACTAAAGATGTACTTGTGCTAAAGTTTTTTCTAAAACCGGATTGACTATCTGGTATGATATCGTTTGTGTCACAAAAAAACATAATTTGATTATAAATATGCCTTTCTAAAATTTTGGATGTAGCGGGTAATATGCTAATAGGCCTCAAGTCTGTAAATTCTTTAGGTTCTGCTATTTTTGGTAAGGGTTTAACAATAGCTTTCTTCCATATTTCTGGAAATAATCCCCCAAAATACATGTGTTGATTATATTCAGCAAGGCATTCGTACAAAATGGGATACATAACTTTAGGTCTCTCATAGAGAAACCATCCTCTCCAATGCATTTGATGAGATATTAGTTACAATTTTGATTAGACTGGCCCTGTCTAACAGTTGGAAGCTAAGAGAATCGTTAATGTTTACATTGTTTTTGTAAAAATTGATTAATTCTTGGGAAGCAGTGTCTGGTAAATTGTCGGTCTGCTGGAAGTAATTGTGTATGTCATTTACATTTTGTAAGTGTTCGGGTATAGTTGAGTGAGTTTTCTTGCATGTTATGTTGAGCTTTTTGGTAGTGTCCCAAAATTCCTTACCTTTCTTTGTTGAGAGTAAGTTAAAGAATGTATTTTTTTGTCGGATAATTGCATGCTTTGTATAGTTCCTTAGTTGTTTATAATATTCAAAATGAGCCTGTGATTTTGATTTTTGAAATTTTTTATGAGCTTTATCTCTTAGTCTGATTAAAATTCTTATATTTGAGTTATCCAGGGTACATAAGGTTTTTCGGTTATTTGTTTTGTTTTTATTGGAGCATGTTTATTCAGAACAGTTACTATATATTTATTAAAGACTTCTATTTTTCGGTCGATTTGGTTTATATAGTAAATATCCTCCCACCCAAGTAGATAGTAGATAGTCTTTTGTGATTTATTTATTTTTGACTTTCGAAAGGCTGAGTAAATTAAGTTATGATCTGAGAGATTTTGAGAAACTGCCAATGATTTAGAATCGATAGAGATAAGATCCTCACTAGCACAGATTATATCAATGAGGCTAGCCTCTCTTGTGGCAAAATTGAATCTTGTTGGCTCACTGATCCTTTGTGATAAGTTAAAACTATGAATTATATTTTTGAGGCGATTTGTGTATGCAGAATTATTTAAAATGTTAATATTTAGATCTCCTATCAGTAATAAATAATCATATTTGACACTGACAAACCGAGAAAATTTTCTAAAGAGTCTAAAAATAAGTGACACTCTCAGAAGGCGAACGATAACTATTAACTAAAGATAAGTTTTTCCACTATCTTAAATCTATACCTATGGTTTCTGCACAGTAATTTCCACATTACCCTTGAATAATTCAACCCGCTTTTTATGTATAAAGCTACCCCTCCTCCTCGACCCTGCCTATCATTCCTTATAAATTTGTACCCAGGCAAGCAAAAACTCTCACTTCTTAAAGTTGGATTGAGCCACGTTTCAGAAACTCCAAAAATATCAAAATTGTATTCTGTCATATAATTACAGAACTCGTCAAATCCAGAATTTATGGATCTGATATTTAGATGTCCGACTGTGAAATGGTTTGATGTGGACTATCAAATATTGATTCATCATTAACACTCTCCACTCGCTGACCCATGTTATCATTATCCATTATCCCTTATTTCCTCACTATTGCCAGTTCCCGAAGACCAATCCCCGTCATCCCCATGCCCCCCGCGTCAACCTATAACCTCTATGTAACACTATTACAATTTTGTTCTTATTTAATTTTGTAAACGAGACTAAACCTAACAACCTAAAAATAATTGCCATTCTAAGTATACATGCGTACTTGCATACATACCCTCACAGCAATGCGTTTATCTGTGGCATTAGCAGGTCCAGAGACACAATTTATGTTTTTCCCAAAAATTTTCAGAATTAGTCCATAACTTGCTGCGAAAAATAAAAACTGAAACCACTGCCACATCTTTGAGGTTTTTTCCAAAAAACAACGAGTATACGAATGAAACAGAAATTCATATGCTCTCTAAACATAGAGCTCGCATATAATAAACAGGAATAGACAGGTCTTAACATTATATATGTGCGTGATCGCATAAACGCCGAGAAATGCAGCAATATGAGATGTTACGTATTGTAATCCGTAAAAGTAGATGTTACCGAATATCTGTGGGTGATAGAAAAATTCTGTTTTTAGATTTGATTTAAAAGTCTCGAAATACATACGATACACCCAAATATTGCTAGTGCTATCAGCCTGCTTGCGTGCCAGATGCACTAAGGAATCTTGGGCTATACAGATGAAGCATGAATTTCTGCAAAAATGTCAAACGTGTCATGAAGAGCACTTACTGAATCGAAGATATGTTGCTCAGGTGGTCAAAGAAAGCTTGTAGTCGCTCGTCCCCATGGTTCCAGCACTGGAGGAGTTTCAATATTGAGCTTTTCCTTCTTGGTTGCTATAAAAAGAAATTACAGTCAGTTCCAGCTGCGTGGCTCTGAGCCATCTGGAAGAAATATCGCTTCATAATTATCTGTATACTCATACCTATACTTATTCAATTCGATGATAGATGTAATGGATAATTCACGATTCAATACGATATAAATGATCGGTTATTTGAATGTAACCGTCCCAATTAGTACCAATTTAGGAACGTTCGTTTCGTTTTACCCGTGAAGGCAATGCCACGTTCAGTTTCGCTTGAAGGTACATAATAGAAATTAATGGGCCTTATAGCCTCGCAGCACAAAGAGCACCTGTCCCGGCCGGATAAATTAATTGATTGTCGATTATAAGGCAATAATCTTGGAGAAGCCAACGGATTTTTTGTGTACACGAAAAGGAAATTGAGATGTTTATTGCCTTTGAATTCGTTTTCTGTGACTTATCATTCATTTATACGATACCCAAGAAGTTATGTAGACCTGTATGTATACTGAAATACCACACTAAGAATAATTAAGTAAACCATCTAGAATTTTAATTAGACCAATTAAAAAATATAATCAAAAATCCGATTTCCGAAACAGTTTACTTGAATCTATGAAACGCTTTAATTAGATCAAAACGCAATCGTTTAATCAATTTAAAAACCGTTTATTTCGATTATGTATACTAATTTATTTAAAATTAATGAACTATCAAAATGAGTTTACCTGCTGCAATGGAAACTATTTAATTAAATTTATTAAATTTGTTTACTTAGTTTAGATAAAAGTATTAATTAATGTTTTATATAAAGATTTAAAATGATATATGTCTACTTGGAATTATACTGAGCTTTGACAAATCTGATATATAGAAAAATGGAAAACTTGATATTGATAGTTGATGATTTCGAATCAAAATAAAAACCGAATTTTATAACACTAGCAAAATTCAATATAGAATAATAAGAATAAAAACCGTTCTATTGTCTATACATGCAAAATTATTATTAATTTTGGAAAAATTAAACACATTAGGGTAATGAACAATAAACAACTGACAACATAAACATAACCATTAAAACTAACGAAATGATAACAAAAATTGTTGAAAATGGCTCCCTTCACTTAGTATGCGTACTTCCGCCCTCCTTCTCATGAATTGCACACTCGTTGAAATATCCCTGGAGTGTTTTTTATTTTATCACAAGCTACAACTAAACTGTATCTTAATTCCTCCACAGTGTTAATGGGACTTGTCTACACTAGTGTCTTAAGATAAACCCCACAAAAAGAAATCTAAACTGTTGAGGTGTGGGGATCTTGGTGGCATTCTTGGGGCCCACCGGGGCCAATTCAAGGATTTGGATAAACAGTTTGTAAATAATTACTACACTGAAATGCGTTGGTGCGCCATCATGCATGTACCACATATTGTTTCTTATTACAAGTACTAACGGAACATCATCAAGCAGCAAAGGCAACTGTTGTTGAAGAAAATTGAGGTAAGTCTGTCCGTCAAGTCGTCCCGACAAGAAGAATGGGCCAATAAAGTAGTTGAAAATAATTCCTGTCCATACCTTAATTGAAAATTGGTGTTGGAAATGGGTTTCGATTACGGCATAGGGATTTTCTTCTGCCCACAAATGATTATTGTGGAAATTCGGAATGGCATTTCGAGAAAAATTAGCTTCGTCCGTGAATAGAATCATTGATTCAAATTGCGGATTTTGTGTATTTTTTAAGATACCACTGACAAAAGGTCACACGCCTTGGAAAATCAATGGGAAGTAAGGCCTGTACTCTCAAAATATAGTAAGAATATAACAAAAAATCCACTAAAATTCTCCAAACAATTCGATGGCAAATATTTAATTGTATAGCGATCTTCCTCATAGTCATTTGAGGATGTTCTTTGACTTCGTGTAGCACTACTTCCTCAATGTCAGATGTTCTCACACTTAGAGGTCTACCTTCAAATGTTCCTTTTCGGACAGAACCAGTTTCAACAAGACGACGACGAATATTAGAAAAAGTTCGACTATCTGGCAAAGCACGATCGGGATATCTCTGGTGATAATCCGTCTGGCTTGCTCACCATTACCGTCGGCAAGACCATATACGTAATAATGCATTTACGCCATTTCTGCATTTGAATATTTTACCATTATTAACAAGATTGTAAAAACTAAATAATGCAAAAGATGTCACAGGGAACAGATTTGAATAACAGAGACTTGTCAGATGTCAAAAGCCAGTGACATATTCCAGAGCAACTAGATATTTATTGCTAATTGCATTCTTCAATTATTACATTAATTTTCTCGGACAATGGATCGGTTTTTATTTTCTTAATAAAAATGGCGCATCAAAGGAAAACAACTCTAGAGAGATCATTTGTTTTAATTGAATGGGGAATTCAAAAATAATTTTTATTTGGCAAAAAACCGTTGGCATACCATTTTTTCTTAAAAAATATCGAAAGTCAATACCCGTACGCATGCCACTATTAAAGCTAAAAAATTATTTTTGCATTGGAAAATATACAACTTTATTAACTTTCACTACGTACTAAATATCAGTGAAATATCTGAAGCGGTTCTGAAAATATTAATTAATTTCCATTTTTTTCCTAAGACTTCAACACCCCGAGTTTTTGTAAGGAAAACGTTTTTGGACCATAGTTCATAAAGCAAACTAACATTAATTTTTCATGGGCACGTCATTAAGGAACACCCATTGCAATGCAGAAGAAAAGCACATCAAGCTTATGTTAAGCACATGTTTGGTATAAATGCCCCTCATTGACTTAAATGTGACTGTGTAAATTGAAATTTCTAAGTCCAACAATGCCGTCACGCCAGCAATAACTCCCCTATACAAAATGTTTCATTAGGAGCGAGAAATAATCAAATGATGGTTACGAAGCGCCGAGTTCGCATTTCAAATAAACAGTGTAACTGTTTTTATTAAAACATGTTAATTGTTTTAATGTCCCTTTTCCACACAATCTAAATTAGGTAATTCAACTAATTAACCAGTTTAATGAAACAGGTGCAGTGTTCGCTATTTTCAAGAAAATTAGTTTAATAGTATATTACTATCAATTCCAGAAAATTCAGTTTAATTAAACCGAATAAAATTTGCCATAGCTACAGTTTAATTGACCACGATGCTTCTCATAGGGAGGTAGCCACAAAGGCACAGACCAATTTATTAAAAGGAATTTGGCATTAACACAGTGGCGACAGTTAAAAATCTTAAAAATAATGTTTTATGACTAAGTACTCTGAAATAATTTCATTTATTTGTTTAACAACAGCGATATGTAATAGTAACTCAGTAAATAGCAAATTAGCCCCACGAAAATAATGCACCCTATAGTGTCTAGGTTTTGCGAACACGATGAAGCTGCCTTGGTTGTCGGTTGTTGCCATTTTCAATTTATGGATACATTTGGTAGTCCGTCGGGGACCGTCGGAACCGCCTCGTGTCTGATCGCGGTCGCCCGAGTGAGTGGGGCGCTGCGACATTAGTGGGGCTTGTTACCATTTTTTGATTTGGTTACTCACTTCTCACACGTTAGTAGTTCTCCTTGTATAATTTTTAAGATAAAAAGGAGATTATTGAAAATGGGAAGACCAACACCCCTTTTAGATGATTTAAAAGGAGTAAAAAAACGTAGTTTGATATTTTAAATTAAGTTGGTATATGGAAACTCTTGTTTATGTGGTGGCAAAAAAACAGATTGTATTGTTGGCGATGTCTTCTGTTTTGTACAGAAAAAAATGGGTGGACCAGCAGCGGAGTCAACGATTTAAATAGTTTAGGGCTCTAAAGAGGAGACATGAATTTCTCCGTTACATGTGAGATGTGTAGCCAATTTTAATTCAGTTTTGGCAAAACAAGAATCGGACGGCTTGGATTAGTCATAGCATGAGACGATGAGGTATATCAAGTGCCCCAAACGCTCAGTCCCGGAATGTTTACCTTAATTTGAAAATAGTTTAAATAAAATACCTAAAATAAGCAAAAGGAGGTTCAAAATAAACTTTTTTTGATAAGATTTTTCACATCTGCCTTTGGTAACAGTTTAGGAAAAGTCACGCGTCGCCACTTGCTTTAACGTGACAAGAATTGCGGCGAAATTACCCCAAAAGGGACTGATAAGTTGAGCACGATGTATCAAATACTTGTTTCTCAACACTCTTCTTTTCGCCTAAAGGCGATACCTCTAGCCACACCCATTCCAAATTCCGACTTGGAAAAGTCTAATATTCCGTAGGCTACTCCGAATCCTCTTCCGAAAACAAGCTAATAGCCGCTTTACCGGATGCAATAAATGAACCATTTTTTTAACCTTGAAGAAGTTGGAGCGTGTAAACATAGCAATTGTTGTCAATTTCTTCATAACATAAATTCCATGAATAACTTGTCAGATTAGAGCTTGTTCTAATTCTTCAGTCAATTTTTTTGGTAATTCTGGTTAATTTTGGGTTCTTTCTTCCTCCGTTACTTGACGCATTCACGTGTTGTGATTTTAATTTAAAATAATTCTTACAGTTTGGTTTGGCGCTTTGGTTTTAATTTAGTTCATTATACACGTCGGTTATGTTTTGCTAGTTTTTTCTCCTGAGGTCGGTATCAGAGGAAGTTGCTATATGTGTCCGTGTACTTGAATAAATTTGATCATGTAATTTGGATACGTGTTATCTTGAAGAAATTCGTCAAGTCATTCATGAACTTGTCGAGTGTGTAACGTGGCTATAAGAAAAGTTTGCCTTAAAGGGCTATAGAAAAAATGTTTATGGTCTTGGTAATCCCGTTACATTGAAATGTTTAATAAGAAACTGTGTTCAAAATATTGAACAAAGATCGAAATTGTACGTAGTTGACGCAAAAACGTTATGCACACAGTAAGTATACAGGATGCACTATCATGATGTGAATATTCATATTTAAAAAATTTCTTTAGTTGATTTAAACATGCCAACAAACGCGTATATTCTCTGAATGCTTTTAAAGACATGAGTAGCAAGAAGATGGAAAAGTTGTCAATAAAGCTGAAATTTGCAGCTTTCCGACTTTGAGCGCGTCTCCAGAGCCAATCCGATCCATCCTAGGAATCTGGAATTTTACAAAGTGTAATGCCTCCATAGGTATGCACCAGAAAAAAAAATCAATCTGAGTTACATATTCGAGCCCCTTCCCACTTCAGTTTGGCCCAACTATTGAAATATTAGTCTTTTTCTTATCAAACACAATAATAAAAATGTAGCAGGGTGTTATAGGTTTAAAATATTAACAATGAATATTTTGATAATATATCGTAGAAAAACACACCAACTTTATCACTCCCTAATCAAATTTGCAGCATAAAAATAACACATGTTGCAATTACAAGCATATCACAACCTATTTCATTTCAATGCAAAATAAGTCTATAACGCATAGGTGGCTGTGAAAAATAAGAGCCACGACAATTGTTTTTATTAATCACAGCTGTCAGAATACGTTTAAAATAGTTTTTGGGTAGTTTAAGGTTTCAAAATGGGTAGAGGAAAGGTTATTAGTGAGAAAATTCGGTTTACTGATAATTAATTTTTTTTTTTTTTTATACTCCAACTACCACGAAGGCCTAAGGCCTAAGCACCCATTGGTTACCGTGGGGCTATGGGGGATACATGGGAAAGGGAGGACGCCACACGGACTCTGGCGAGGGAACACGTGTGCATGCAACATGCAACATTCTGGCTCCGCCTACGAGAAACCGCCGGGTGGTACCTCCGCGTTCGACAGTCAGAGACCATCTACCACCTACGGACAATCACAACATCCATGGCCAAGAGAAACATTTCTCCTGGGACGGGAATCGAACCCGCACAGCGCACGGCGACTGATCAGGAGACCGAAGAGTCTACTACTGCGGCCACCGCTGCTGCCTAAAACAAACACACAACATCCATGGCGAAGGCGAGATTCGAACTCGCGGCCCGGCCGGCCGGCTGATCAGTAGCGCGACACTCTGACCCACGCGGCCAACCGAGGTCCCCCCCCCCAATTCTGGGAAATCAAACTCAGAAATTGCAACTTTGTAAGACTTATCGAGGTACAGTGTGAGAAATATTGTTAGAAGATATAACGTAACTGGTTCAGTTAATATTAAGACACGGTATGTGAAAAAAAGTAATATCACAAATGCCGACCGAAGAGCATTAAGAAGAATAATCGTGAAACACAGGCGTGCCAATTATTTACAATTAAGTGCTCTGTAGAGTAACGCTGTTGGAAGGAGAATTTCGAGGTTCACAACTCAAAGAGAGGCCCACAAACTGGGATTTAGCACTTGCAAGGTAAGTTTTCTTATAAAAAAAAACTGAAGTAAAAACCCTAAAGTTGCACAACTTGTTTATAGGCCAAAGAAAAGCCACTATTAACTCCACTGCAAAAGAAACATCGGCTTAGAACATAGACAATGGACACCTCAACAATGGTGTGCAATACAATGGAGTGATGAGGCCCGATTCGAAGTTTGTGTTGGTGACAGTCGCAGTAGAGTTATTCGCAAAAAAATGAAGCATTCCTTGTTGACCGTCTGAAGAGAAAAGTGAAATTTCCAGCATCCATTATGGTCTGGGGTAGTATGTCGTCAAAAGCAGTAGGAAAACTTCATTTTATTGATGGAAATGTGGATACAAAGAAATATTTGGCAATTGTAGAAGAATCGCTTTTACCAGTGATGGAAGTGTTTGACATCAGGCCAAGATTTTGTGTTTCAGCAAGATGGTACCACTTTTCAAATGGGCTTCTGGTAGTCCAGATCTGTCACCTATTGAAATTTTGTGGCACGAGATGAAAAAGGTTCTACGACAACATCCTGCCCGTACAATCGCCGAACTGAGACAAAAGCTTCAAGAAATATGGGATGGTTTTAAGCCAAACTTTTGCCAAAACTTGGTTAACACTATGCCCCAAAGAATTGCAGCCGCAATAAAAAATAAAGGTGATGTTACCCAATGGTAATCTTTCAATTGTTGCTTTGTTAACTTCGCGCATTTATTCGCACATTGTTTATTTGTTCAGATGTTCTATTAGTTATAGGTCTAAGTGATTTGAAATATGTATTTTTTACGACTAGAGTGTATCTAAAATGTTTTTGAGAAAATAAATTGTTTTAGAAGTAAATAGTTTCGTCATGTTTAGTTTTTAAGGCATATTCTGGTACAAAACTTGAAGTGGGCCAACTGAAGTGGGAAGGGGCTCGTACACAGCTATGAACATTCCCAAAAAATATGAGTAGGTACTGAAAACTTTTCTCCTGGAGGACTAGCGGTTACTCATGAGGACCTCCAAATCAACACCCCTGGAATGCGGAACTGACGCACAACTAAAAACCTAAAAACACTGACCACCGCAAAATATCACTTTACCAAAAGGCAGTAAAACCCATCTTTATCCCATTTTAATGATCCAATTGTCCTCGAATCCAGGTGTTTCTGCAGTCCAACAAAAGCCACACTAAAATTCGAAAATTTGTTTCAGACCGTACGGCGTACCCCGAAAAACAGCCCACTCGAAATATATTCTCCTTGTAACAATTGA
>CAVLJG010003281.1:0-27870 GCA_963669975.1 Acanthoscelides obtectus
CGACGCTCCGCCAGCCGATGACGAAGCTAGCTTGAACGATCCGGAAGCTCCTTTGCCTTTCGTCTGTACTAAAGCTCCAGACGCGACGGACGATTTTAAGTACCTCTTGATGAAAGGCGCAACTTTCTCAGCGTCTACTTTGTAATTAGCGGCTATGTATTTCTTGATAGCTTGCAGAGACGACCCGCCACGCTCTTTTAATCCTTTAATTGCGTTGATGACCATTTCGCTAGTAGGAGGATGAGACGGCTTCGCCCTCGGATTCTTCGGTTTTTTCTCCTTTTTCGCAGACGACTGCGACGTCGGCGACGCAGAATTCGCGGTAGCCGTAGCCGACGCGGCGTAATTCTGGTTTTCCGTATCTGCCATGTTTACGAGTCGTGAAGAGGAGACAGATTATTGTATACGCGCGATCTTTTGCAATCACTGATCGACGATCTCGCTAAGAGAACGAATGTCGAATGAATGTGAGAGGTAAATTCAGCGTGACGTCTACCTCCTATATTATCGTTTAATTTCGATACCACCACGACATCCCCGCGTACTATACACTTCCTGTCGAACCGTGTATGTGCTTCATCGCACTTTAGCTCCACGGTGATGTTTTGGTATCTCTGACCAACACTGTCGGTCGATTGGGGGTGCGCGCCCACGATCGCATCGCGTGTGAAACGCGTGCTTGCGATCGCGGCACGTCGCACCGCGTCGGCATCCTCGCCTGGGAGGCCGACCTGGGGATTCTGATTCGAATCCAGGTTGTCGATCCTCGGATCGGCGACACGACAAGTACTAGTGAGACTCTTGGTTGGAGGAGACGCAGGACAGTCGAGGAAGGCTCCCTTTCTTGCACCGAGAGCTGGTGCCGGGCTGAATGACTGTATCACCGGGCGGAATTCACGTCAAGTGGAGAAGTCACACGGAAATCACTAACATCGCACCTACCTTGACCCTGGGCCTGTGTGGCTGAACGGAGGGGGGCTGGAGAAGTCAAGTCTCCTATGACCTGACTGCGATGCGTGGTCCCTGCAACTTCCTCTTTTCTGCATACAGCGTCGACACCGTCATCGATGAGGGAGCGTGGGCGATCCTCGCGTGTCGTGTGTCGTTTTTATTTCTCGATGTCATCTTCACGGAGCTCGGCCTGTTCCGTACTGCTGATGATATCCAAGGTAATAATGCACAGAGTGAACGTTCTTGCGGAGATGATAATCTCCCCGTTCTACCCCTTTCGTGCCAAAACGTGAGTGTAACTTTTCTCTCAGTGAAGTGCAGTTGTGGGGGTTAAAACCACTTTTGTTTTTTCAAACAATATGGCAACCCACAACTCACAATAGGTATTCGGTTTGTATTTCGATATTTCGACCCGTTTCAATACCCCACCCGAGGGGTTAGCAACTCGAATTTTATTTTACGTCCCGCGGACCTATCCGTTCGCGACGGCGGTCGGGCCAGGAGTGCGCGGCTCGACTGGCTGTATCGCTGAGACGGAACGATTCGGCGTTCTCGGCGGACTGCTCGGATGCTGCTAGGCAGAGTGGTCGCGGAGAACTGGAGAGGGCATCGTGGTATGCTCGCTGCTGAATCTCTTCGATCTCTCTCGAATCTGTTGAATTGTTACTCCGATCAAATTTTCGCGTTCTTATAAAGGATTAGGGCGGACCGAACACTGAGCGCGCTCGCGCTCGCTGGCGTCGAATCTCAAAAAGGCCCTAATCACTCTTGTGCAAAAAATGATCGTTTTGATATTCTTTGATTTTGACGAAACTTGGCACGATTGAAGATCTGAACGTTCTGATTCTGAATCTGCAGTTACTTTTTCCTAACTTGTCGTTTTCGAAAGTTATAAAGCGCGGTTCGCGACACCTCCCCACCTATTGTGAAGTTGTTTTGGGTGGCGTTTTTACGCAGAGCCTTTATTTTCACAATAATAATGGTTTACATAAGGTTTCAGTCGCATAATGCTTACAAACCCTGCAAGAGAAGAATATTCACAGAAATCGTTCAATTATTACAAAAATGGTACATTTCTTATCAGTAATAGCTACAATCGTTGATTACCTCGTTGCAAAGTGCGTTCGGCACTTCTATTCAGCAATGTGTTATAATCGTTACCAGTAGTTGCAAAAATGCACTTGGCATTTCTATTCAGCAATGTCACATAATCTTTGATTCAGTAGTGCAAAAAATGCGCTCGGCATCTCTATTCAGCACTTTACTAAAATTGACCAAGTGTTGCAAAAATGCGCTCGGCATTTCTATCAGCCACTTTTACCTTGGTACACGATTTCTCCTGAAATTAACCAACAATTTTGGTTTCCTTAAAACTACCCTATCACGGAACTATATACAACAGTGACAGGTGCTCTGATACCTGTCAACTGCAAGGATAAACTATATCTAATATTTTACAAGTGGCTTCTACTCCCGTGAGTAGCAATCTGGTTGTTGTCTATCTCACGGTTTCCAACAAAGTCCGATTGGAACGGACCGCGGTTTCGCGCACACAAACGCACTGTTCACTGCACGGTAAACTAGGGCTTATGTTACAACGTTATTACAGTGAAAATCAGAGCTCTATCGCGGAGATACGTGGTGATAGTGTATGGTGGGCGTGAAAACCATTCAAAACACTTCATACTCCCCCCCTTCGGATAGTTGCATGGCTGGTTGGGCTCGACGTGTCCAACTTGAAAAATCGAGATATATATATAGTTTTCATCACTAGTTTAGGGTGAGAACGGAAGATCTTCAGGGAGAATGTCTTGAGACTCATCCTCGTCCGGACGTGGAATGAGGATGTCTCGGGCCCTAGAGTTTATTACTCTATATCGGGTCTCGATGGTCTGAGGTCATCTACGTGAAGTTGTGCAACCCCATTATCGTGGAGGACCTCATACGTGACATCATCGAGTTGTTTCACGACTTGATATGGACCCACCCATTTCTTTGCAAATGGTTCATTTCGACGTTCGCGCATCATGACCTGGTCTCCAGGCTGAAATGAGACAGCGGGGGGGTCAGTAGCGTGCGGGAACAAATCCCTGGCGTACACAATCTGCTTTCGGCGCGCGTCCTCGCGCTTTCGCCGAAGTTCAGCCGTCTGCTGGGCACGTTCGACTTGGAAATTGGGGTGTTTCCATTCGCCGGGCCTAGGAAGGGTGTAGCCAGTGACATACTCGGCCGGGGTGATTCCCGTGGCGAGATTCGTCCTGTTTCTCAATGCGAAGAGTATGCTATTTAAGTCTCTTTCCCAGCTCGTGGGCAGTGTTGACGACATCACTCTAGCTCGTATTGCCTTTTTCAACTCCTGATTCCGTCTCTCCACCGGATTCGCTCTCTGGTGATATGCCGATGAGATACGGTGTTCGATGCTGTTCTTTTCAAGATACTCGACCCACTGTCTACCTTGAAAAGTGCTGGAACCATCTGTGATCACGAGTTTTGGGTATCCCCATCTCGTGCACATGTTATGCAAGAAACTAACGGCTGTTTTTGAGACTACATCTGGTTTGGGTTCGGCCTCTACCCATTTACTCGCAATGCAAGTACCGACAAACAGGATCGTATTTCCTGTTTGGGTCCTCGGGTAGGGCCCCATGGGATCAATACTGATGACTTGGAAGGGTCCTTGAGGGAGAATAGGCCTCTGGGGGGCGGCTGGCTGTGCCGCGCCTGGTTTCGTACAAGTGCAAACTAGACAAGCGTGTACGAAGCGTTTCACTAGGTCCTTCAGACCAGTCGCGTAGTACAGTCTAGTTGCTGACTTATATGTTTCCAGTACCCCAGGGTGACAGGCATCCTCATGATCGTGGAATCTATGGATTAGTCGGGCAAAGCTTATGTTTCGGAACTACAAGCTGCCTAGCATGACTACCCTCCACGGACGATTGTTTCCACAAAAGATCATCCTTAACCTCAAAAGAATTCCAAAGTCGACTCTCCCATGGTTCCAAACGTTCTCTTTCCTCTGGTGTCAACGACCTTAGCATTTCCCAATGACTTACCGCGTCCTTCACCTCAGGACAGTCTTGTTGGGAAGCTGCAATTTCAGCGAACAGATCGTCGCGCTCGAGAAGAGAACACGTTTGCGGACTAGCACGATCTGATTCCTCATCAGACTCGGTTTCAGGCGTTTCCTTATAGTCCGGCACCACTAAACGGCTATCATCCGGTTGTTGGCACTGTATATTGGCCGGGTGTCGCGACAAGTAATCCGCCAACTCATTGTCCTTGCCTTGGCAATGATGGATCTCAAATGAGAATTCTTGCAAATGAAGAGCCCACCTCGTTAGCTTAGCTCGTTCATCCTTGAACTGGTTTAGCCAAACCAGAGCTTTGCTATCGGTTACAAGATGGAACTTTTTCCCTTCAAGATACGGCTGGTACATTTTACATGCCCATATAACCGCCAAGCATTCCTGCTCATTTATGTGATAGCGCTGCTCAGCTGGCTTGAATTTAGCGCTGGCATAACTGATCACTCTCTTTTGCCCGTCCGCCGATTTTGGTATAGCACGCATCCCATGCCTTGCTTAGAGGCATCAGTTTGTATCCAAAAGTCTAAGTCGTTCTTAGGCCTGTACAACTGTAAGGGTTGGGTCATACTATCCTTCAAAGCTTGGAACGCAGCCTCAGCTGCCTCGTTCCACTTGAAAGGGTTTTTGGTGGAAGTGAGGTCTGTAAGAGGGCCGGAGATGTCCGCGAAGTTCGGTACAAACTCCCTCAGCCAATTTGCCGTTCCTAGGAACTGTCGCAACTCTTTCCTTGTTTTTGGTCGTGGATGTTCCGTTATGCTGGCTAAATGACAGGCTTGGGGTCGGTTTATCTCCTGCGAGATTACAAAACCTAAATACTCCAATTCTTTCGCAGCAATTGAGCATTTCTCGATGTTCACCGTCAGGTTATGCGCCCGAAACCTTTCCAAAACGAGATGAACGTGTTTTTCGTGATCTTCCCAATTATTGGAATAGACCAACACGTCATCCAGGTAGATTTTCACGAATTTATCGATATAACCTGCCAACACTTCTGCCATGAGCTTGGTGAAGGTGGCTGGGGCATTTTTCAGCCCAAACGGCATCACCGTAAATTCGTACGCTGCCCCGTCGGGTGTCACGAAGGCCGTCATATGAGCGGCTCGTTCGGACATCTTCACCTGCCAATAACCAGCTAACAAATCCATAGACGTAAAACATTTCGCCTCTCCCAAATCCCGAATGGTTTCGCGGATATTGGGCATTTGCGTGACTTCATCTACTGTTATCGCGTTCAGCTTCCGGTAATCCACGCAAAATCGAACTTCCCCATTCTTCTTACGCACCAAGACAATAGGCGACGCGAAGTTGGAATTGCTGCGTCGGATGACTCCCTTACTAAGCATCTTCGCAACTTCTGCCTGTATTATTCGTCTTTTCTCAGGTGTGTAAGTGTAACGACGTTCTCGGACAGTAATATTGTTTCTCAAACAATATCGTGACGGGCGGTGGCTGTATGCGCCATCCCCCAATCTTCCGTGAAAACATCCGGAAAATTTTGTATCACTTTTGCAATTTCCGGTGGAGTTCCGCTAGGAACTGCAACACTGGTATCTTACGACGGGCCTGGTATAACCAACTAAGAGCATGCCGCTTCTCGACCCCCACGTATACCACATGATGCATGTAATCCACTATCGCTTGTTCCGCCAGATGCCAATCTACCCCTAAGATCATTTGATCTTTTAGGTTCGGAAAAACGTGGAACGTATGACAAAACCATCTATCTTGAATACTGAAATTCAACTTAACCTTTCCCAAAGTCTGAACGGAACTTCCAGCTTCTGCAAGCTGGATTTCCACGGATTTGCCTTCCACCCTGTATCCTTCTATCACATCGGGGTGTATGAAAGATATGGACGCCCCACTGTCCAAAAGGGCCCAAATCCGTTTTCTTCTTCACTTGGGCTTGAAAACGAATGAGTCGCGGACTCGATCGTTTACTCTCATTCGCGGAAAGTGCTGTCACTTTCGACTGGTCGGAGATCAGGTTTGTCAAATTACGTTTCCGTTTTCGTCGCCTTTTCCGATTTGATCTAGATTGACAGAGGTCCGACGAGACGGCTGCTGGCTCAGCCTCTCGCCGATTCAAAAATTTAAAGACTCTGCAATTTCGATTGCATCAAGGTCCGACCGTTCGCGACCTTTGCCCTTTTTCCTGTAGGGTTTTCCAACCTTTGCAGGCCCTTGACTAGGGGAGTGGACATCGACCACCACCTGCTGTTGGATCGGTTGTCCTTCCTTCTGTCGGGAGTCTGTCCTATTGGACCACCCTGTAGATGGAGGATTTCTTGAACCTTTACCCCTATTTTCCATTTTTGCAGCCGCTTTCGCTGAAGGGTTCTGCGGTTTGGAACTATTTTGCTTCGGACGCCCCTCCTTACGAGGTGGTTCAGTCTGCTTTGACCGTCCTTCAGACATAGGACTTTTCCTATCTTTGGTTTTCCTTTCCATTTGGGCAGCCACTCTCTCCGGAGGGTTCTGCCTAGGAATCGTTTTATTATCCGACTGTTTCTGGTGGGTGTTAGGACTTGGACGTTGGAAATTCGTCCCTTTGGGTTGCCTCAGCGGACATTGACTCTGGTGATGGGCTCCTTCGCAAGTCCAACACTTTGGCTGTCTAGGTGGTTGGTCAGAATTTCGTGACTGGCCGACCTCTTTTTTCACAAAAGAGGACTGGGCCGCCTTTCCTCCCAATGCACCAGCTTGCAAATTTGCGTAATCACCCTCGATTTCACTCGCCACGTTGGACAGCTCGGCCAATGTGCTCACTGGCACAGCTCGCAGCATCATCCTTAGCTCCGGTCGTAAAAGTGCTGTCACTTGTACGACGCGTTCACGTGGAGACGTGGTCGGAGCAATTCGTTCGAACAATCCCTCTTTGGCAGCAATAAAAATCTCAGTTGGCTCGGATTTTTGCGTTTCACCAAACAATTTGGCCCTCAAGGCACAATGCTTTTCCGGTGAGTCGAATTCTTTTAAAATTCGCGCACGGACATCGTCGTACCGAATGTTCAAGTGTTTCCAATGAGCAAACAATTTTTCCGCTTTGCCTTCCAGTTGTTCTAACGCTATTTCCGCCCATTCCTCGCTGGGAATATCATATCGACGGAAATAACGATCCAGTTTTCCGAAGAAAACCTCCGGATCTTGCCAATCACGTCCACTAAATCGCGGTAACCTCGGGGGAGGGGACTGAGTCGCGTTTTGATTGATTAAAAGTCGAGCTATCCCCGCCGTTAGACTTTGCAAGTCCCCTACCTGATCCTGCAAACTCTGTGCGACACTGCTGTGTCCACTATGGATGCTCAGGCGGTCACCTTGCGCAGAATATCGGTCCCTTAATAAATTATTATCACCCCCACCATACACTGAACCCCCTAAATCACAAACATTACCATTACAAATATCAATTCCAATCATATCATCAATATAAATCGAGTCATTGTCATGTAAAATATTGTTATGATTCACATTCACGGGGTGTACAGCATTCAGCCGATTTACTCTGGTTATAACACTATTATTGTTTGAATAAGCAGGTCTTCCATTACTACCTTCATGGAAGGCCCCACGTTGGGCGCCATGACGTCTACCTCCTATATTATCGTTTAATTTCGATACCACCACGACATCCCCGCGTACTATACACTTCCTGTCGAACCGTGTATGTGCTTCATCGCACTTTAGCTCCACGGTGATGTTTTGGTATCTCTGACCAACACTGTCGGTCGATTGGGGGTGCGCGCCCACGATCGCATCGCGTGTGAAACGCGTGCTTGCGATCGCGGCACGTCGCACCGCGTCGGCATCCTCGCCTGGGAGGCCGACCTGGGGATTCTGATTCGAATCCAGGTTGTCGATCCTCGGATCGGCGACACGACCAAGTACTTGTTGAGACTCTTGGTTGGAGGAGACGGCAGGACAGTCGAGGAAGGCTCCCTTTCTTGCACCGAGAGCTGGTGCCGGGCTGAATGACTGTATCACCGGCGCGGAATTCACGTCAAGTGGAGAAGTCACACGGAAATCACTAACATCGCACCTACCTTGACCCTGGGCCTGTGTGGCTGAACGGAGGGGGGCTGGAGAAGTCAAGTCTCCTATGACCTGACTGCGATGCGTGGTCCCTGCAACTTCCTCTTTTCTGCATACAGCGTCGACACCGTCATCGATGAGGGAGCGTGGGCGATCCTCGCGCTGTCGTCGTGTCGTCTTTTTATTTCTCGATGTCATCTTCACGGAGCTCGGCCTGTTCCGTACTGCTGATGATATCCAAGGTAATAATGCACAGAGTGAACGTTCTTGCGGAGATGATAATCTCCCCGTTCTACCCCTTTCGTGCCAAACGTGAGTGTAACTTTTTCTCTCAGTGAAGTGCAGTTGTGGGGGTTAAAACCACCTTTGTTTTTTTTTCAAACAATATGGCAACCCCACAACTCACAATAGGTATTCGGTGTATTTCGATATTTCGACCCGTTTCAATACCCCACCCGAGGGGTTAGCAACTCGAATTTTATTTTACGTCCCGCGGACCTATCCGTTCGCGACGGCGGTCGGGCCAGGAGTGCGCGGCTCGACTGGCTGTATCGCTGAGACGGAACGATTCGGCGTTCTCGGCGGACTGCTCGGATGCTGCTAGGCAGAGTGGTCGCGGAGAACTGGAGAGGGCATCGTGGTATCTGCTCGCTGCTGAATCTCTTCGATCTCTCTCGAATCTGTTGAATCTGTTACTCCGATCAAATTTTCGCGTTCTTATAAAGGATTAGGGCGGACCGAACACTGAGCGCTCGCGCTCGCTGGCGTCGAATCTCAAAAAGGCCCCCTAATCACTCTTGTGCAAAAAATGATCGTTTTTGATATTCTTTGATTTTGACGAAACTTGGCACGATTGAAGATCTGAACGTTCTGATTCTGAATCTGCAGTTACTTTTTTCCTAACTTGTCGTTTTCGAAAGTTATAAAGCGCGGTTCGCGACAGCGTCGTGACCCAAGTCATTTCGGTCGGACCGAACATTGAACGCTCCGACTTTGCAGCGAAACCGATTTCGACGGCTTCAATTCTGCCAAGCCTGCGGTCGTATCTGTTGGTTTTTTGAGTCGCTGATATTAATTGCAGACGAGCAACAGCTAAAACCTGAACGAATATGAAATCTGCATAATTGAAAATACACATTTAACTTCGCGACTTGATCACGTACGCTACGTACACGATAAAATTATAAGGTGAACGTGCAAGGTATCCGCTTTGGAACTAATCGTCCGGCTTTTGATCTATTTATATTATACGAATACGTTATATAATTAGATATTTCATGAAATTACAATCTACGACTATTCGTAATACAATTATACTGTCGGTATACGGCTAATGGATAAGGTATTTTAGATAATCGCAATTATACGAGGTATGTCTGGCGTACATCCGAACGTGCACAGTCGCGAAATATATCGCGATAATTTAACATTACTCCTGTAATATGGACAAATAGATTATAATATGAGACATCAATCTATTATTCGTAATAAATAAGCCAGAGTAGAAAAATATTATATATAATATACGAGCGATCGAGTTATAAATTCATCTCTAATCATATTATATTATTAGACGTTACGCACATTACTGACTTTTGATCTACGTGAAAGTACCTAATGTTACGTATTACACGCTAACAGCCTGCCTAACGCCTAAGCAATATATACGGCAAAATATCTATATTATGTCGAATTATCTACATTATAATCACATGCTACTTATAAGTTATTTTACTTCCATACACATACATACAATTCGTACGTTATTAGAAATAATATCAATGTAACGGTTTACTACAAAGCACCACAATCCTCGATATAGGATAACGGGTAATAACTAGCGACTATCGATAACCATTTAGCGCTATTTTGCATACACGATAATAGTGTCGAAATGCACGCGTACAAACAACAATCTGATATACTTAACATAATACACGATCCCCTTTTTCTGAACATACTATATGATGGTTCTGAAAAGAACCGTTTTTTTTTTTAACCTATTATCGCACGCCGTACTCTCTCTCTCTCTCTCTCTCTCTCTTTCCGGCAAATAGTAAATCCGTCAATTCCATTAGGCACGTTCGCCCCTAATACGTCTTGCCAGCTGTATATCTTTCGGCATGATCGTTACTCGCTTAGCGTGGATCGCGCACAAGTTCGTATCCTCGAATAGTCCGACCAGGTACGCTTCGCTAGCTTCTTGGAGTGCCATTACAGCAGAACTTTGGAATCGCAAATCGGTCTTGAAATCTTGCGCTATTTCACGGACCAGCCGTTGGAAAGGCAATTTTCTGATCAACAATTCGGTACTTTTCTGATAACGACGAATTTCTCTGAGAGCCACAGTTCCCGGACGATAACGGTGAGGTTTCTTAACTCCGCCAGTAGCAGGAGCACTTTTACGGGCAGCCTTCGTGGCTAATTGCTTCCTGGAGCTTTACCTCCGGTGATTTACGAGCCGTCTGCTTGGTACGCGCCATTACGTTAAATTTCAGATAACTGAATATAAATTATCTATATAGCAGCGACGTGAATATTGCAACGGACAATATTATAGTGAGCGGAGGTAAACACACACACACCACCACACCCTCCTACCCTGTGCGGTCCCTCCACCACCCCTGTTCCAGGCAACCTCAAACCCTTGAAGGAGTGGGGGGAAGAGCAATCTTGCTCCTCCCCACTCCCGCCCAAATGCTGGAGTGGGCGCTGCGTGGTTCAGGCCGCTTGCGCATTCCCCGAGTGTTTGCTGCCGAACGAGCTTTCCCCCTTCCCCAATTTTGCCCCTTTTTCCCGAAATTTGGACTCGATCGCGCACGCGTCGCGGAAGCGCGTGGTGGACGTTTCTTCCAACTGTCGGTTCTCGACTTTATGGACGGCCTCTTTTCTGGGGGTCCTGCGCTGGGGGCTTTTGACCTAAGCCCCTCCTAAAGGTTGGTGAGCCTTCGCTCTTTCCTCGTCGACTGGAGTCAGTCAGTCGTCGTCAGTCAGTCATTTTTGTAAGTCATTCGTCTCCTGAGGTTAGCCCCGAGTCCGTGCTTGACTCTGGCCACCTCAATCGACAGGCTTCTTTTTGTCCACCCGTTGTACACGGGCTGTTCTTTCCCCTCTTGGGTGTACAACTATTGTCGGTCTTCTCCCCTTTTCTTTGGCCTCATCAGCTGCTAGGGCCAAATATCTTCTTGTTGCAGCTGGCTTTTCGGTCTTTTGTGACGCCTTATTGTTCTTGGGTCGTAATCCAAGGCGTCTCTAATCAGCACGTTTCGATGTCTTTCGTTCTTTTCAAAGAACTTTCGGGCCCTCTCTTTCATCTGGATTACGACCGGTACCTGTCGTAGTTCGTCATATAGCACTCTGTTAGGTACATACCACGGTGCGTCCACCGCTTCACGGAGTGCCATGTTTTGTTGAGCTTGGAGCCTCTTCTTCATCGTTTTGGAAACGTAGCCCCAAGCTACTGCTGCGTAAGTCATGATTTGTAGCAGCACCATCTGAATCATGATGGTCTTATTCTTTAGTGACACTTTGCTTCTTCTGCCCGTTAAGGGTCTTAGTTTGGAGCGTGCCATCTTCACTTTCTGCACCCGGTCTTCGACATGGTTCTTCCAAGTGAGTTTCTGGTCCATCTTGACTCCAAGGTATGTGCTGGAGTCTTTCCAGTCGACCTCAATCTCTTCATCTCTTCTCCAGCCTCTCTCCATTCTGGTGGTCGTCATCTTTATTTTGGTCTGAGGTAATCTTCGATTTCTTCGGAACAGTACCGCTTCGGTCTTCTCGGGGTTGAGGCGGATCTTCCACTTGATGCACCATTCCTCTAGGTTGGTGGTCGCTCGTTGCAGATATTCCGTAACCATGCGGGGTCTCGTACTTTCTGCCGCATATGCTGTATCGTCCGCATACACATACAGTTGCGTTTGAGGAGTCTTCGGGATGTCCGAGCTGTAGATTGCATACAGCAGGGGTGATAGAACCGCTCCCTGCGGTACTCCTGCCTCCACAGTCCTCGTCGTCGAAGTTGTTTTACCGATCCTAATTCGGAATTTTCGGTGCTTCAAGTAGGACTTCACCAGTTGGATCATCCCCTTTGAGTATCCGAGGTCTACCATCTTGTAGATCAGTCCGTCATGCCAAACAGTGTCGAACGCCTTTGCGGCATCCATGAACACAGCTCCCACGGCCCGCCGAGTCTGGAACGATTTCGTTGCCATCTCGACCAGCCTTAGGACCTGGTGCTCTGCTGAATGCTCGCATCGGAATCCGAACTGTTCGTCTGGAACTACTCGGAGTTCTTCGGTTTCGTTCTTCAGTCTTCGTTCGATTACCCTTTCCGCAATCTTGCTCAATGCCGTCAACAGGCTTATGGGTCTGTAGTTTTGGGGGAACCTTGGGTCTTTCCCAGGTTTAGGTATGTTGATCACCTCGGCTACTTTCCAGTGATCTGGAAAGTACCGGTGTCTCAGTATGGCGTTGACAATGTTGGTAATTGCCATTATCGTTTTCCTCGGGAGTCTCTTCAGGACTCTGTTCCCAATTTCGTCTACACCCGGTGCTTTCTTCACCTTGAGTCTTTCGATGATTTCCCTTACCTCGCCTGGAGAGGTCATGTCTTCGATGGCTCTTCCTCCTCTGACAGCTCTCCTCGATCTTCTCATCACCTCGTCGATGAAGTCTTCGTCTTCATCGGGGTGAGTATTGAGAGTACACTGTCTCTGAAGGTTGTCAGCAAAAGCTTCTGCCTTCTCTTCGGTTGTGTACACCATCCCCTGTTCGCTGTGTATTGGGGGGATGGGCTGTCTTCTGTTTCTGAGGATTTTAGCCAAGTTCCACATTCCTGGGTCAGCTGGAGATAGTTCGTCGAGTTTCTTATCCCAGGTGCTCTGATGGTGCTGCTTCAGGGCGTCTCGTGCCTGTCTCGTAAGTCTGTTTGCCACCATGATGTCCGTGGGGCTTCTGGTCTCCTGGGCTACTCTTCGGGCTCTGTTTCTTTCGGTGATCTTGCGATTTACCTCGTCAGGTAGGTCCCTGAACCTGTTTGGTTGCGTTATGTCTTCCACGGTGGTTGCGGCTTCTAACGCAGCCTTAATCTTCCTTTCTAGGTCCGTGACCGCTTCTTCTATGCCTTCGGGGCTTTCGATCTGTAGTAGTGGTCCTTGTGAATAGTGCAGTCTGGTTCTAAACCGCTGCCAATTCACTCTCTTCACTGTTCTTTGTTCCACAGGTGTTATCCCATCTCCCATACAGAGAAAGATGGGATTGTGGTCTGAGCTTCCCTCTTGCATGGCGCCGATGGTGGTGCGCATGTCGATTTCCTTCAGAATCGCCATATCTATGACGTCTGGTCTACCTCCGTTGCTGGGGTATATTGTAGGTTCGTCCGGACCTATCATGGTATATCCAGGTTCATCCATTAGTCTTTCCAGAACAGCGCCGTGACTGTTTCTGTTTCTTGAGCCCCAAATGGTGGACTTCGCGTTTAGATCACCTACGATCACGGTACTGTTTCCCAGTGCAGTGATACAGGTGACATCTTCCAGATATATCGTCGATGTGGGTGGTACGTACATCGAAACGATGTTCAGAGGGCCGTGGTCTGTTGTGCGTACCGTCACTCCTACGGCCTCTGCTGATCTTAGTTCTGGCAGTCCCAGTTCCCAGTGGGTAATGCTGGTCTTGACAGCAAGTAGCACCCCACCTCCGGTTCTGTTCCGGTCCTTTCTGTATGTCGTGTATCCCTGTATCGTCCAGTGTGGGATTTCCCCAGAGAGCCACGTTTCTTGTAATGCCATTACATCATAGTTTCCTTTTGTTAGGACTTCGCCTATCTCATATTTCTTGTTGGAGACGCTGTGGACGTTCCAACTCAATATCTTCAGGCCCCTATTTGCAATGGTTATTGGAGTGCCCATTTGGAGTTTTGGTCAGTGCTTCCCTCTGTTTAGGCGTATTTTTGCTCCAGATGAGCGAAATACGCCTTTTTGGCCGCCGGGTTCTTCATCACCAGTGACATCATTTGTGATGCGTGCTTGGTGGCGAAATCGGTCAATTCCTCGACGTCGCTGTCTTTGGCACTGCTGGCCTGAGCGACTGGGGCCACTTTAGTTGCCCCAGCTGTCGTCGACGCATAACTACGGCCCTCCTGGACTGGACTAGGCCTAGTTATGGTTTTGGGTGCTGGCGCTGCTCGCGCTGTGCCCCTTGGTGCCGTCTTTTTGTCCCTTGGCCCTGCACTCGGCCTCTTTGGGCATCCTCCAAAGTTTGCGGGGTGCTCTCCCCCGCAGTTGATACATTTCGCGGGTTTTTCATTTGGGACCTTGCAGTCCGCCGCTCTGTGTTTTCCTGCGCATCTGACGCAGCGCGGCTCTCCCGTGCAGTTCATCTGGCTGTGGCCAAATTGTTGGCATCGGTAGCACTGACCTGGTCCTGTCTTCTTCTTTAGTGCCTCCACTTGGATCACCATGTGGCAAACGGCGTTTATTTTGTAGATCCCCGTCTCTTCCTTCGGGAGATCTACTTTTACCAGCGGTATGGTTTTTCCAGTCCTCCTGCTGGTCATCCTGTTCACCGTCTTTGGGTGGAAGCCTTGCCTGGCCAAGTCTTCTGCGATCTCTTGGCAGGTGGTTATTCTCGGTATTCCCCTTATTACCACTCCCAGTGGCTTATCTTCCGGTAGGGAGTAGGTATGATGCTCTATCTTAGCATCTTCGAGCGTTTTGCGGATCTTTCTATAGTCATCGCTGTCCTTCGGCTGGACTTTAATGCCTACTCCGGTTAGCCGTGCAGGCTTTTCAATTGTGAGCAACTTCTTGCTCACTACCTCTTTCCACTGTTCTTCCCTATGGATGTACAGTGGTGGGGGCCTCTTTTCCTTTTTCTTGTTTCCCTCCGTCGAGGGTTTGGGCGTGGAGGACTGGTCCATCTTTTCCACTTCGGCCGGGGTCTTAGTTGCCGATGTGGACGCTTGCTCGTGTTTGAGTGCCTTTTTCCTGGGGGCTTCTTCTTTCTTGCCTTCATCTGAGGAGGTACTATGCCTCCTCTTCTCTTTCTTTTGGCTCTGAGCCTTTTCCTTGGGGGCATCGATCTCGATGCCCTGTTTTGCTGCCAGTTTCTCAATCAGCCTGGCAGTTCTTTCGCGCTCTTCGGCGCTTGCCCTTCTTTCTTCTATCAGCTGGCGGGTTAGATCCGTCAGCTGGCAAGATAGCTCGGCTATCTGCTTCTTAAGGGCGTCATTCTCTTTTCTCAGTTTCCTGAGAAAGCCCCCTTCTCGGTCACCCTCTTCGTCTTCGCTGGACGATGAGTAGACGTTCTCTTCGTCGTCCAGCATTTTCTCCACGGTTTTGAGCGTGTCCCGCTCTACCTCGCTCTCCTCGTCCGACATTTCTCCTTCGCTGTCGACTTTTCGCAAAGTTCGACTTTTACACAATTTCCAGTTGTGCCGCGCGCGCTGGAAATTGTGCAATTTTTGTGCACTGGTGCCCTTTCGGGCTCACTGCACTTCGCGGGTTTTTGTTTGCGTCCTTTTTCGCGATGTTCCCCTTTTACACAATTTCCGACGAGTGGAAACTGTGTAAAGGTTTTTCGGTACGCCCGATTTAGGCTTTGCCTTTGGGTGGGCGTCGCCCTCGCGTGCCGGCGCTTGTTCCGCGTCTCCGCGCGTCGGTCGCGTCTCGGTCGCGCGCGTGTCGCGTGGTCGCTTGTCGCGTGGTCGCGTGTCGCGTGGTCGTGTGTCGCGTTCGGTCTCACTATCCTCGGCGTGGTTGAATGCGGAATCGCGGAGGTAAACACCGCGAACAGTTATATTTATATGGGCTCGAAATACGAAACAGTCTGATTGGCCAATTGATAGACCAATAGGAGGGACGACAACGCTAACAAAACCGGGCGTCACGAGAGACGTACCGTCAGTTGGCAACAGCCCGTTCGCTTTAACAGTTCGACGTGCGAGAGAATCTTGAAAAATGACTGGACGCGGTAAAGGTGGTAAAGGATTGGGAAAAGGAGGAGCGAAAAGGCATCGTAAAGTTTTGAGGGATAACATCCAGGGAATTACGAAACCGGCCATAAGAAGATTGGCGCGACGTGGAGGAGTAAAACGTATATCCGGATTGATTTACGAAGAAACTCGAGGAGTGCTCAAAGTCTTTTTAGAGAACGTAATCAGGGATGCAGTCACTTACACCGAGCACGCTAAAAGGAAGACAGTCACTGCAATGGACGTCGTATATGCATTAAAGAGACAAGGACGCACTTTGTACGGATTCGGTGGTTAAACACTCCGCAGCAATTACCACGGTACAGGTTGAACGAAAATACAATACAAAGAAAAAAAAAACGGTTCTTTTCAGAACCACCATATACTCTCGTGAGAAAGAATGGATCTGCCGATTGAACCGCCACATTAATTTTCTATTTTTTTTTATACAAAATAAAAAGAAACACTCACATAAATGAGTTTATCGGAATATGAGAAATTGATCGACTTATACGTTTTGGCTCTTTGAATTACAATAATCGACGATTTCGGTCCCGATATGTCCCATTATCGAGATACCGGCGAATATTAGACGTGAATGCGACGATGAGATGCCTCGATTAAATAATTTAGTTATTGCCAACTTCTCGCGCCACAACCGATCCGATATCACCCTGAGAAAATTTTTCCATATACAAATGATAATCCCTTCATTTTCTTATTAAATTACTTGTTGGCCCTGAGAAGGGCCGATTGTATGTTCAGAAGATTTTTTTTTTTAGGCTTTCTTCTCCGTCTTTTTCGGCAAAAGAACAGCTTGGATATTAGGGAGAACTCCTCCTTGGGCAATTGTGACGCCTGAAAGCAATTTGTTCAATTCTTCGTCGTTTCTGATGGCCAATTGCAGATGACGTGGAATAATACGGGTCTTTTTATTGTCGCGAGCAGCGTTGCCTGCCAATTCCAAAACTTCAGCGGCCAAGTATTCCATAACGGCCGCTAGATATACGGGAGCTCCGGCACCGACGCGTTCAGCATAATTCCCTTTTCGCAATAACCTGTGGATACGACCGACGGGAAATTGTAGGCCGGCCCTGCTGGATCGGGACTTTGCCTTTCCCTTAACTTTACCGCCTTTTCCGCGTCCTGACATATTCAATTTGTTAATCTGCTAAACGAACGACGTCGACTATGAACTTGCAAATGCACAACATGATCTCCGCGAACGTTGTATTTATATGAACTAACCGACCAATCGACGCGAACGTTTGCCGGCAAACGCCTGGGGGCGGAGTCTACGGTCGTAACGTCACCTGTCTTAAATACGGCCAGAGAATTGCAGTCGTTCCGTTAGTCGAGCGTTGGTGTCGATTATACTCAGCATCATCTCACAATAAAATGCCACCCAAAACTAGCGGTAAGGCTGCCAAAAAAGCGGGCAAGGCGCAGAAGAATATCTCAAAATCTGACAAGAAAAAGAAGCGCAGGAGGAAGGAAAGTTACGCAATTTACATCTACAAAGTACTGAAGCAGGTACATCCCGATACGGGTATATCCAGCAAAGCGATGAGCATCATGAACAGCTTCGTCAACGATATTTTCGAACGTATCGCTGCGGAAGCTTCCAGATTGGCACATTACAACAAACGTGCCACGATAACTAGCAGAGAAATTCAGACAGCCGTACGACTATTGCTACCGGGAGAATTGGCCAAGCACGCAGTCAGCGAAGGTACCAAAGCCGTCACCAAGTACACCAGTTCAAAATAATATAGACGTTGTATTCGCTTCGACGGTTATACGGTTCGAAAAATAAGAACAAAAAAAAAACGGTTCTTTTCAGAACCACTATGTTATGATAAAATGCAAAATGATAATTAGCTGTGGTCGTTATTTTAATCTTTTCATCTATCTCTCTCTCTCTCTCTCTCGCTCTCTCTCTCTCTCTCTCTCTCTCTATATATATATATATATATATATATATATATATATATATATATATATATATATATATATATATATATATATGTATAGAAGAAGTCCGTAATATCTGGAAGATGTCACCTGTATCACTGCACTGGGAAACAGTACCGTGATCGTAGGTGATCTAAACGCGAAGTCCACCATTTGGGGCTCAAGAAACAGAAACAGTCACGGCGCTGTTCTGGAAAGACTAATGGATGAACCTGGATATACCATGATAGGTCCGGACGAACCTACAATATACCCCAGCAACGGAGGTAGACCAGACGTCATAGATATGGCGATTCTGAAGGAAATCGACATGCGCACCACCATCGGCGCCATGCAAGAGGGAAGCTCAGACCACAACCCCATCTTTCTCTGTACGGGAGATGGGATAACACCTGTGGAACAAAGAACAGTGAAGAGAGTGAATTGGCAGCGGTTTAGAACCAGACTGCACTATTCACAAGGACCACTACTACAGATCGAAAGCCCCGAAAGCATAGAAGAAGCGGTCACGGACCTAGAAAGGAAGATTAAGGCTGCGTTAGAAGCCGCAACCACCGTGGAAGACATAACGCAACCAAACAGGTTCAGGGACCTACCTGACGAGGTAAATCGCAAGATCACCGAAAGAAACAGAGCCCGAAGAGTAGCCCAGGAGACCAGAAGCCCCACTGACATCATGGTGGCAAACAGACTTATGAGACAGGCACGAGACGCCTTGAAGCAGCACCATCAGAGCACCTGGGATAAGAAACTCGACGAACTATCTCCAGCTGACCCAGGAATGTGGAACTTGGCTAAAATCCTCAGAAATAGAAGACAGCCCATCCCCCCAATACACAGCGAACAGGGGATGGTGTACACAACCGAAGAGAAGGCGGAAGCTTTTGCTGACAACCTTCAGAGACAGTGTACTCTCAATACTCACCCCGATGAAGACGAAGACTTCATCGACGAGGTGATGAGAAGATCGAGGAGAGCTGTCAGAGGAGGAAGAGCCATCGAAGACATGCCCTCTCCAGGCGAGGTAAGGGAAATCATCGAAAGACTCAAGGTGAAGAAGGCACCGGGTGTAGACGATATTGGGAACAGAGTCCTGAAGAGACTCCCGAGGAAAGCGATAATGGCAATTACCAACATCGTCAACGCCATACTGAGACACCGGTACTTTCCAGATCACTGGAAAGTAGCCGAGGTGATCAACATTCCTAAACCTGGGAAAGACCCAAGGTTCCCCCAAAACTACAGACCCATAAGCCTGTTGACGGCACTGAGCAAGATTGCGGAAAGGGTAATCGAACGAAGACTGAAGAACGAAACCGAAGAACTCCGAGTAGTTCCAGACGAACAGTTCGGATTCCGATGCGGGCATTCAGCAGAGCACCAGGTCCTAAGGCTGGTCGAGATGGCAACGAAATCGTTCCAGACTCGGCGGGCCGTGGGAGCTGTGTTCATGGATGCCGCAAAGGCGTTCGACACTGTTTGGCATGACGGACTGATCTACAAGATGGTAGACCACGGATACTCAAAGGGGATGATCCAACTGGTGAAGTCCTACTTGAAGCACCGAAATTTCCGAATTAGGATCGGTAAAACAACCTCGACGACGAGGACTGTGGAGGCAGGAGTACCGCAGGGAGCGGTTCTACCACCCCTGCTGTATCCAATCTACAGCTCAGACATCCCGAAGACTCCTCAAACGCAACTGTATGTGTATGCGGACGATACAGCATATGCGGCAGAAAGTACGAGACCCCGCATGGTTACGGAATATCTGCAACGAGCGACCACCAACCTAGAGGAATGGTGCATCAAGTGGAAGATCCGCCTCAACCCCGAGAAGACCGAAGCGGTACTGTTCCGAAGAAATCGAAGATTACCTCAGACCAAAATAAAGATGACGACCACCAGAATGGAGAGAGGCTGGAGAAGAGATGAAGAGGTTGAGGTCGACTGGAAAGACTCCAGCACATACCTTGGAGTCAAGATGGACCAGAAACTCACTTGGAAGAACCATGTCGAAGACCGGGTGCAGAAAGTGAAGATGGCACGCTCCAAACTAAGACCCTTAACGGGCAGAAGAAGCAAAGTGTCACTAAAGAATAAGACCATCATGATTCAGATGGTGCTGCTACAAATCATGACTTACGCAGCAGTAGCTTGGGGCTACGTTTCCAAAACGATGAAGAAGAGGCTCCAAGCTCAACAAAACATGGCACTCCGTGAAGCGGTGGACGCACCGTGGTATGTACCTAACAGAGTGCTATATGACGAACTACGACAGGTACCGGTCGTAATCCAGATGAGAGAGAGGGCCAGAAAGTTCTTTGAAAAGAAATGTGCTGATTGAAGCCGCCTTGGATTACGACCCAAGAACAATAAGGCGTCATAAAAGACCGAAAAGCCAGCTGCAACAAGAAGATATTTGGCCCTAGCAGCTGATCAGGCCAAAGAAAAGGGGAGAAGACCGACAATAGTTGTACACCCAAGAGGGGAAAGAACAGCCCGTGTACAACGGGTGGACAAAAAGAAGCCTGTCGATTGAGGTGGCCAGAGTCAAGCACGGACTCGGGGCTAACCTCAGGAGACGAATGACTTACAAATATGACTGACTGACGACGACTGACTGACTCCAGTCGACGAGGAAAGAGCGAAGGCTCACCAACCTTTAGGAGGGGCTTAGGTCGAAAGCCCCCAGCGCAGGACCCCCAAGAAAAGAGGCCGGCCATAAAGTCGAGAACCGACAGTTGGAAGAAACGTCCACCACGCGCTTCCGCGACGCGTGCGCGATCGAGTCAAATTTCGGGAAAAAAGGGGCAAAATTGGGGAAGGGGGGATAGCTCGTTCGGCAGCACACACTCGGGGAATGCGCAAGCGGCCTGAACCACGCAGCGCCACTCCAGGCCTTTGGGCGGGAGTGGGGGGAGGAGCTGATTGCTCTTCCCCCCACTCCTCAAGGGTTTGAGGTTGCCTGGAACAGGGGTGGTGGAGGGACCGCACAGGGTAGGAGGGTGTGTGTGTGTGTGTGTGAAGACCGTAGCAGAAGAAGAAGAAGAAGACGAAGACCGTTTTGTAAAATAACAAAATTAAGTAACACAATTTTTTTTATACATTTATAGCCCATAAGTAACAGCAGACCGAATATATTGCCAACGGAAAATCCTTTTTATTTTGGTATTCTGAGTTTAATTGATGTTAACTGCCCAAAATTGATTACTTATCGTTTATTCCTTTCCCCGCGGATCGGTGTATGGTAACTTGTTCTAACAGTTAATAGTATTAACGGAGTGTCATTGTTTTTATTGTTCAACAGCGAAATCAGTCAACATAAGGGTATCCACGATTTCCGAAGGTTAATACAGGGTGTCCGCAAAGTGGGCTTTTCCTTTTCAGAAACAACTACCCTTGAAATAACAAAGGTAATGCGTAGTGAAACGAGGGCCGACCATGTAAAAAAATATATAAAGGAAAAAGTACTCACTCTCCAGTTGACCCCATTACGTGTGAACGTAGATTCGTCTGTCACCAATATGCACTTCAAAAAGTCCGGATTATTGTCATGTTGATGCAACAACCACTCACAAAACCGCACTCTTGCTGGAAAATCGTCAGGTTGGACGTTTGCCACACTCTAGTTTGTGATACTCGCACTTCTCTAGCCACGTCTCTAGTGCTTGTTGAGGGATTCTCGTCTACGCGATTCAGTAGTTCTCCTCAACTAGCACCATTCGTGGTTGTCTAGACCTCCCACTGTGCCCACCTCGATATTCCTCCAAATGGCCCGTATCCCTGACTCTCTGGACCGGGTACACAAATCTGCGGGGCCTTGGATGATGTCGTCTAGGGAAAAGATCTGCATACACTCGCGACGATTCTGTATCATTTTGAAGACGTTCATTAATAAATAACAACATATCAACGAGTTCATTATTGGTATATGAGTGTGCCATTATTATTATATTTATTATACCTCTATACGCGTGACCCTTTACCGTCGGTTGAAGGTTGCATACTGACCTGACACTCGGACCCCACCCCCGACCCAGTTCTGTCGTCGGGTTCAGCTAGTAGCCGGTACCTGTCTGGGGCATCGCGCGGGTGGCGGCTAAGGACGGTATTCAGATATTTTTGATGTTGCAGAGCCTTTATCTCGGTTCCCTTAAGATATTGGTGTATATGGCACTAAGAAAAATTGCTTATGTTTTCAAGATCTACACGTCGTGTAAAGGATAACCCCAACTTTGCGGACACCCTGTATAATAGAATTAGAACCGTTCGATGTATATATTCTTTTCAAATTACAGTTTTCGATAACACAGCATAGCATGTCCATATATGTATATATATATATATATATATATCATATATATAATATATATATATATTGTAGATATATATATATATATATATATATATATCATATATATATATATATATATATAATATATATATATATATATATATATGTATATATACACGTACATAAACACTAGATCACATGTTTATGTACGTGTATATATACATATATAATATATATATATATATATATATATCATATATATATATATATATATGTATATATACCACGTACATAAACATAGAATCACGGAAACGAAATGTAGTACATCGTTATTCGAATATTCGTACATTTTCGAAGTTCGCTCAAGTATATACTTTCGAGACTACAACTGGAATATTAGTCGAAATATTAAAGATCTACACACTTTCCAATATGACGTTGAATCACTGACCGGACGTACAGCGATATCGGATTGTTCGCCTGCGATAATAGTATGGCCGCTATTAATGGGAAATGTAGTATTGAAAAACCCACTTCTACACAATTTCCGATATGACCTAGTGTTCCGTCACTGTTGGTTGTCAGAGCGCTACGTGGCACATTTGCTCTAGACGTCACAGTGTCACTTTGTTACCTAAGTCTATCTCCAGGTCTGGTATCCCAGAAAAGAGACTATTTTAACCAATATATGACATCGTATCGCACACTGAACGTACCACCAATATCGGAATGTATGTCCGTACTTTTTCGAAGATTGCCTGCGAAAATAACGTCTCCGCTACTAATGACAATGTGTAAATATGGGATTGTAAACAATTTCCAATACGACCTACTAATTCGGACTGAACGTACAGTGATATAGGTTATTCGTACATCTTTTAAAACATTTACTGCGAAATTAGTGTCGACACTACATATGGAAAATGTGTCTAACATATATAAAATATACACTATTCTCTAATATCCATAGGAATCGCTGGCGGAAGGTCCGGCGATATCGAATTGCACGTATATTTTCATATATCGTCTACGGATATTGTTGCTTAGCTAAAAATGTAAAATGTGACGGAATACGAATTTACACATTTCGAGTATAGAGATTTCGTTTTCTTGCCGTGCCTTTTAGAAATTGTGTACAAGTTTTGTTTATTTTACTCGAGCCCTTATAGGAAATTGTGCGATTGATGCGCGCTTTTCGAAACGCATCATATAAATGTAGCGTATGTATTGAACGATGATAAAGAATGCTGGTTTGTGAAACGGCTTCGAGCTCGGTAGACGGTGTGTGGATAGTGAGTGAGGAGGAGGAGTGAGGAGGAGGAGGAGGCGCAGCAACTCGAACAAAAAACGGTTCGCTCGCGTCCCTCCCTCGCGTGTCCTTCCCTCGCGCACATACACTATCGTTTTATCTCGATGTTTCATTATGCGTATATATACACATATACATATATACATATATATACGCGCGTTCCACAGCGAGATCGCGGATTTAGCTAGCGCACAGCCGTTTTAAGCGGTCCAAATGCGATCGAACGTGTATAATATACGAAAGACGATCTTCAGCTCGCTCTTCGTAATATTTTTTCACATTTGCGACATCTCTCCTCATTCCGAGTGAGAATACGACGACGACGACAGTTGTTGTCTTTATAACCGAAACGTAGAACTATCTTTTCGATTACACCGTGTCGCTTTCAATCTAGCGAAGGGTCGAGAGAATGTTCGAAGTTTTCCACCGGTTACCGTAACGGCGCGCGCGCCTTAGTACGATCGTAGTCACTCTTAGCGACGACGACGACGACGACGAAAGCGCGCGCCCTGGTACAACCGGTATTAATACGTTAGACGTTATTATACATATATATTATATAAACACACACACACACGCGCGCGCCAACACACTCACACGCACACTCGTACGTGTACGCGCGCACGTCGAACACACAAATATACAAACACAATACGGTTTATTCATTTTTCCCGTGTGTGTATACATATTTACGTGTGTGCATGCGTGCGTGTTCACGGCGGGCGGATGGTGTGTGTGTTGTCGTTGTATTGTGTGCTGTGTGCTGTTCGTTGACCGCATAATATAAACGTGTATGTGTGTATGTTTTGTCTGTATCAGAATTGAAAGCGCGTGGCGCTCCGAAATTTATTTTCCGGAGCGCGCTTCACACGCATCTCTCTTTTGATTACAACAAAAAAACACCCGCGTGTAACAAACACACTTTTTCTATATCGTGTTACGCACGCGACGTTTTTTTTTTGCTAAACGCAACAGCTCCCTGGTTGATCCTGCCAGTAGTCATATGCTTGTCTCAAAGATTAAGCCATGCATGTCTCAGTACAAAGCCATATTAAGGTGATGAAACCGCGAAAGGCTCATTAAATCAGTTATGGTTCCTTAGATCGTACCCACATTTACTTGGATAACTGTGGTAATTCTAGAGCTAATACATGCAAACAGAGCTCCGACCGGAGACGGAAGGAGCGCTTTTATTAGATCAAAACCAATCGGTGGCGGGTTCGCGCTCGTCATCGTACAACTTGGTGACTCTGAATAACTTTACGCTGATCGCATGGTCTAGCACCGGCGACGCATCTTTCAAATGTCTGCCTTATCAACTGTCGATGGTAGGTTCTGCGCCTACATGGTTGTAACGGGTAACGGGGAATCAGGGTTCGATTCCGGAGAGGGAGCCTGAGAAACGGCTACCCACATCCAAGGAAGGCAGCAGGCGCGCAAAATTACCCACTCCCGGCACGGGGAGGTAGTGACGAAAAATAACGATACGGGACTCTTCCGAGGCCCCGTAATCGGAATGAGTACACTCTAAACCCTTTAACGAGGATCAATTGGAGGGCAAGTCTGGTGCCAGCAGCCGCGTTAATTCCAGCTCCAATAGCGTATATTAAAGTTGTTGCGGTTTAAAAAGCTCGTAGTCGAAATTTGTGTCCCGCGCCGCCGGTTCATCGCACGCGGTGTTAACTGGCGTGCCGCGGGACGTCCTGCCGGTGGACTTAGCCTTCACGGGCGGTCCAACTCAATCCCACCACGGTGCTCTTTACTGAGTGTCGAGGCGGGCCGGCACTTTTACTTTGAACAAATTAGAGTGCTCAAAGCAGGCTAAAACTTCGCCTGAATACGTGTGCATGGAATAATGGAATAGGATCTCGGTTCTATTTTGTTGGTTTTCGGAACCCCGAGGTAATGATTAATAGGAACGGATGGGGGCATTCGTATTGCGACGTTAGAGGTGAAATTCTTGGATCGTCGCAAGACGAACAGAAGCGAAAGCATTTGCCAAAAACGCTTTCATTGATCAAGAACGAAAGTTAGAGGTTCGAAGGCGATCAGATACCGCCCTAGTTCTAACCATAAACGATGCCAGCTAGCGATCCGCCGACGTTCCTCCGATGACTCGGCGGGCAGCTTCCGGGAAACCAAAGCTTTTGGGTTCCGGGGGAAGTATGGTTGCAAAGCTGAAACTTAAAGGAATTGACGGAAGGGCACCACCAGGAGTGGAGCCTGCGGCTTAATTTGACTCAACACGGGAAACCTCACCAGGCCCGGACACCGGAAGGATTGACAGATTGAGAGCTCTTTCTTGATTCGGTGGGTGGTGGTGCATGGCCGTTCTTAGTTGGTGGAGCGATTTGTCTGGTTAATTCCGATAACGAACGAGACTCTAGCCTGCTAACTAGGCGTATTTCGACATCCCAAAGGCCCGCCGGTTCGGGTTTACGCCCTTGCCGTGCGCGGTTTTTACTGTCGGCGTACAAACAATTCTTCTTAGAGGGACAGGCGGCTTCTAGCCGCACGAGATTGAGCAATAACAGGTCTGTGATGCCCTTAGATGTTCTGGGCCGCACGCGCGCTACACTGAAGGAATCAGCGTGTCCTCCCTGGCCGAGTGGCCCGGGTAACCCGCTGAACCTCCTTCGTGCTAGGGATTGGGGCTTGCAATTATTCCCCATGAACGAGGAATTCCCAGTAAGCGCGAGTCATAAGCTCGCGTTGATTACGTCCCTGCCCTTTGTACACACCGCCCGTCGCTACTACCGATTGAATGATTTAGTGAGGTCTTCGGACTGGTACGCGGTGGGCGTTTCGGCGTCGTCGATGTTGCCGGAAAGATGACCAAACTTGATCATTTAGAGGAAGTAAAAGTCGTAACAAGGTTTCCGTAGGTGAACCTGCGGAAGGATCATTACAGTGCTTTAATTTTTGTCTTTGACAAAAAAAAGTCTTTCGTATAATGAGTAATATATTTCAACACGATACTTTACTCTTATACACTTTACTATTCATTGAACGAATTTGCCTTTTTATTATAGGCGATGATGTAGCGACGTTCGAAAAGATAATAAGGAACATTTATAGTAAGATCGAGCGCACACACGTGTATATTACCCGAACGAGGTGTTGTTGTTTGTGTGTAACACACAACCTCTTCCCTCGTCTCGTCGTGTACGCGAGTGCGTATCTTTTTTATAAATCTTATTGAAAATCTTTTCGTCGTCCCACCATCATATAATACGTATTTTCGAACGCACCACGCCGTATAGAGCGCTTCTAGTACGCGCGAGCGCGCGCTCGGGGTACGTTCCGACACGCGTATATCGCATAGACATAATATTGTGTTGTATGCGTATGCGTATGTACACACGTGTCTCTACGACGTCGTCGTCTGTACGGATGGCGATATTTTCGACGGGTAACTCTATATGGGAGAAGAACGGAGATATGTCGTCGTGTCCGCACGACTCATTTCCTTCTTTTCCGGTTGTTTTTAAAGATATTCGCCCGTTAGTCGAAATTTCTACGCCATACGAAAAGACGGTACAAGAGGACGACACGTGTTGTACGCTTAATACATACATATATTCATGTTATGTACAACTCTGTTGTAGTGTTATTTGTACCCCTTGCACACGCGTATGCTATAGAAGCGCGATACGGATAGAATGCGCGCGTACACGAGAGACTTCGTCGGCACGCTCGTTTGTTATAAACGCGCAAAAATAATTTTGCGCGTTTGCCGCGCAAAATACACGAAGTCTCCGTGAGAAATGCGCGCTTTCTTTTTTTTATATATTTTCTTTAATAACATTAGCCATTATCATAACAATAAAGACGTATCGATATATATTTTATATATATAGAGATCGTCTAATTAAAAAACGATTACCCTGAACGGTGAATCACTTGGCTCGTGGGTCGATGAAGAACGCAGCTAATTGCGCGTCAACTTGTGAACTGCAGGACACATGAACATCGACATTTCGAACGCACATTGCGGTCCTCGGATACTGTTCCCGGACCACTCCTGGCTGAGGGTCGTATCAATTTAAAAGACTGCTCGGTTTCCTCTCCGATCTCTGTTCGCGTCGTCGTATTATCTCTTTATCCGAGAGACGACGACGACGACGACGACATGAGAGAGGAGAATGAAACGTCGGAGCGTGTTGGATGTAGACGCGGCGGTACGACGCGACGACGCTAGTTATTATATATTTATTTATGTAATATCGTAAACGTCGTCGTCTTGTCG
>CAVLJG010003282.1:0-7500 GCA_963669975.1 Acanthoscelides obtectus
TTATATTATATATTATTATTACATATATTATTATTATATAATTATTATTGTTATTATTATTATTGTATATAATATTATTATTATAACTATTATATTATTATATTATTATTATTAGATTATTATTATATTATTATTATATTATATATTATTATTATTATTATAATTATAATTATTATATTATTATAATATTATTATTATTATTATTATTATTATTATTATTATTATAACTATTATTATTTATTATATATTTTTTTTTTTTTTTTTTTTCCCACGGCTTCGACAGATGATGTCATTTGCCGTATCCCTCCTCCACATATAGGACATGTCATTGTCACCCAGGGGTAGATCTGAGTGCATTTTATCACAGGTAATATCAATCATCAATAATATATTTAAAGTCTCAATATATTTAATAGGTGGGTTCTTTTCTCACTTTTCAAGTATCACACAGTGTGTGTCTTGGATACTGAATTATATGTTAAGTACTCATCGAGTAGAGAATAGTAGGTAACTGGCATGTACGTTTATTATGCATTATATGTCACATGGTTTTAGTTATTGGTTTTTTGTATAAGCTATTTTATGGAATATCTTATTCAGGGTTTAATGTATCATCTTACATGTTTATATTTTCAGGAAAACTTGTATTTCTCTTAAGAAGTTAAGGATGTTTATCATGCTACCGGCGTCATTGCCACAGAGCCCACGTTGTAGGCTGTTAATAATGTCAAACGATTGGCGGACTCTAGAATATGTTGGGCATTCCAAGAATATGTGGTCAATTGTTAGCTGAGTTTGGCAGTTTTCGCATTGCGGTGGATCCAGGCCGCGAATGAGATGCATGTGTGTTATGTTGCAATGGCCTATGCGTAATCGTGTAAGCGTCACCTCTTCTCTTCGTGGTAGTGATGGGAGGTGCCATTTTTTAACTGTAGGTTTGTATCTTTTGAGGGTAGTTTCGCATCCCCATCTCTCTTGCCATACAGACATCAACTTATTCTTCAGAAAATTTTTCAGGTCTTCCGGGTGGACCAGGTTGTTGGCGTTGACAGTATCGGTTGCTGCTTCACGGGCCAATTCGTTAGCCCTTTCATTACCTGGAATCCCTACATGACCTGGAGACCATATAAAGATAACATATTTCCGATCTGATTCCAGTAAGACAAGCCAATGAAGTATTTCTTGAACCAATGGGTCAAAGGAATTTGTGGCAGATATAGATTGAATGGCACTAAAGGAATCGCTGCAGATTAGGTAAGTACCTGCTTCATTGTGGTTATTTATATATTCCAGTGCTTTAAGCAATGCAAGTTGCTCGGCTCTGAAAACCGAGGTCATGGGATGTAGTTTAAATTTTTGCTCGTGTCCCGTTGATGTATAGGCACATCCAACGCTATCAGCTAACTTTGATCCATCAGTATATAAATATTTTTAACGTTTGTGTAACTATTTACAGTGTCATTAAACAATGCAAGAAATAAGGAGCTATTGGTTTCATCCTTCTTGTACCGTGCACACTGCAAGTCCAATACAGGTTTGTTTATTGTCCATGGTGGCGTTGAGCTATGTTTTAGATTATAAACGTCAGGAAGTTCGAGGTCGATGCTATTCAAAATTTCTTGAATCCTTACACCTGAAGGTCGTGTTATGGTAGGTCTGTCCAGGAAGGTTTGGTTGATTGCTTGGTCGTATAGGATGTTGTAGTTGGGATGAGGTGGGTGTGACCAAATCTTTACACTATAATTCATAGTCAACTGCTGGAGCCTTATATCAAGAGGAGGAATACCTGAATCGCAGTATACCGCTGACGAGGGACTTGTTCGAAAAGCTCCGATACATAATCGCAGACATTGGTTATGTATCTGTTCCAAGTGTCGTAGATGAGATTTCCTTGCGGCTCCATAGATGATTAATCCATACTCGATTTTAGACAGAACAAGTGACCGATATAACGAGAGAAGGGTATCCCTGTCAGCACCCCAGTTTATGTTCGATATGCATTTCAAGATGTTCATAGACTTTTTGCATTTCACCATCAGATTATTGACGTGTTCTTTCCAATACAGCTTTCTGTCGAAAGTTAGCCCCAAAAGCTTAACAGTATCATCGATCTGTATTGCGGTGTTTCTCAATAGCAGGTGAGGATGATTGTGAGCAGTTCGTAGCCGACAAAAATGAATGGCGGTGGTTTTTGATGCTGAGAAGCGGAAACCAATACTTTGAGCTTCTGTAACTAGGCTGTTTATTGCTGCTTGGAGTTTAATCTCGATGTTCGACATATCTTTGTCCGAGTAGAAGATCGTGAGGTCGTCTACGTATAAACATTTTCCAATGTCTGGATCTATTGTACCTATAAGACGGTTTATAGCTATCAGGAATAGCGTTACGCTGATGGTGGAACCCTGAGGTATACCGTTCTCGAGAGTATGCGGCTGAGAGAGGTGTTTGCCGAGCCGGACTTTGAATGTTCGGTTTTCTAGGAACTTGGAAATGAATTTGAGCATATTACCTCGTATACCCCATTCATGTAAGGTGTTGAGTATTCCTCGTCTCCATGTTGTGTCATAAGCTTTTTCTAAGTCAAAGCAAACAGATACCAAATGTTTTCTTTCGGCAAAGGATTGTTGAATAGCCGTGTCTATATGAGCCAATTGATCTAAAGTGGATCTAAACTTTCGGAAACCCATCTGGTAATCCGAAAGTAGACCGTTCGTTTCTAAAACCAGACCAGTCTTCTATTAATCATCTTTTCGAGGAGTTTACTAATGCAACTAGTGAGTGATATGGGTCGGTAGTTGCTAGGGTTTTAGGGTCCTTTCCAATTTTTGGAATAGCCACTATGATGGCTTCTGCCATTGCTCAGGGTATATGCCTTCACTCCAAATACGGTTGAATAGTTCCAGGAGTTGTAAGCTGTTCGCTTTCAGGAAGATGCTTAAGCATGTCGTAGTGGATGTTGTCTGAACCAGTTGATGAAGAATTAACCTCGTTAAGAGCGTTTTGCAGTTCTAGCAATGTAAAAGGTACGTTGTATACCAATAACGAGTCATCAACTATTTCCAATATATTTTTTCAGCCTTAGCCTTTTTAGCTACGAAGGCAGATTATAGCTATCCGAACTGCTTGTCTCTTGGAATTGTGTAAGCTAATATATTACAAATGTCTTCATAGTTTGTAATTTCTATATTGTTGACTAGCAGTATAGGGGATGGAGCTTGGAAATGCTTTCCTTGAATACTTCTGATTTTGTGCCAGACTTCCGATGGTGGTGTTTCTTTAGATATATGTGACACGTATTCTTGCCATGATGATTTTTTACTTATTAAAATTATGCGACGAGCTTCCGCTCTTCTTTTCTTGAATTCAATTAAGTTGTTAGTAGAGAAGTTGCGTTTGAATTCTCTTAAGGCCTTATTTTTTTCTTTGACTGCTTTTCCAATCTTATCGTTCCACCATGGCACTTGCACATTTTTGATGTTACCACTTTTTTTGGGAATACTGAGGTTCGCTGCACTAACTATGACAGATGTTATAGACTGCACCGAGTCGTGTATGTTATCCTTTAAAAGGAGTTCACCAATATTATTTTTGTAAGTATCCCAATTGGCTTTCTTGATGTTCCAGGTTGTATGGAATGTTCTTTCTGGACATTTTGAAGCAAAAGTGATATTTATTGGCACATGGTCGGAGTACAGATGTTCAGGCATAGTTTTCCATTCCAAGGATGATGCCAGACTTGGTGAGCAGATGGACAGATCGATACTACTAAAGCAGTTAGACCTGGAGTTGAGGTAAGTTCCATCTCCTGTATTTAAAATAATCAACTCTGATTCTTCGCAGATTCTTTCGATTATACGACCTCGAACATCAAGTTGTTGTGATCCCCATAGAGGATTGTGTGCATTAAAGTCGCCCACTATGATATATGGAGTAGGCAGTTGAGTAATTATGTTATTAATCTGCTCTTCATTCCAATTGAAATCTGGTAAGTATATATTACATATGTTATTTTAAATGGAAAAAGCGATTGTGCTGCTACCGCCTGTAGTGGGGTTTGAATGTGTTACCTCAGTTGCCTGTAATTCACTTTTTATGAAAATTGCCACGCCTCCTTTAGATCGGTTTGTCGGGATTACGTCTTTCCTGAAACAGTTGAATCCCCGCAGGTTGAAGTTGGTTTCAGGAGAAAAATGAGTTTCCTGGATACATATGCAAAAGGGTGCCACTTCCGAGACTATCAATTTTAGTTCAGGGTAGTGTGCACAGCATCCGTTCATGTCCATTGTATTAGTGAAGACATTATGACTAGTTTGTTAAAAGAAACAGTTCGTTAGCTTGTTGTGGAGCTCAAAAGGGGCATATATATATACTCGTGGAATAGATAAATAAATAAGCTAATAAATAAATGAATAAATAAATAAATAGCTTAATAAGTAAAATATATAAATAGTCTATAGAAAAAAAAATATATAGTATATGTATAAATAAGATCAGATATACTCACATATACACACATACATACATACACATACGAACGTAAATATATAATAAAATTTATGTAGAAAATATCACAGGTGGCTATATCTCAATGGTAAGGTCAGTAGTTTGACTGGCTTCAGTTTCTTGATCACTTCTTGCGAAGTTGGGAGGCCGCCTGGGTTTCCCTTTCGGCCAGCCTCTTTTCTTTTAGTAGAAGTTGATGCTTCACTGATATGTGATGATACACTTTCATCGGTATCATCGTCCCTTGTTCGGGTTCTGGTACGCTTCCTTTTTTCGGCTACAGAAGGTTGCGTAGATGTATCAGAAAAATATTGACCGGGAGGTAAGAAGGAATTAGTATTAAAATTATGCTTCTTGGTACTGATTATGTTATCCAGGGTTTCTTTTATTTTACTCTCAATAGACTTAGTTAATGCGGTAATAACTCTTGTATTATATTATTAATTGACGTACTTGTGGTCGCCGCAATTTCGGAGTAGGATTTTTGAGGAATGGGCCTGATTACTTTTTTCTTTGCTTCTAGATAGCTCAGTTTTTCCATAGTCCTAACTTTTGAATCGCTATTTCCTCCTTCATCTTAGGGCAAGCTCTTGAATTGGCTGCGTGTTCACCTTCACAATTAACGCAATGCATAGGTGTGTCGCAAGGTGTTGTATCATGTTTGGGTCGTCCGCATATACATATCTCAGAATTTGAGCATCTTTGCGAAGTATGCCCAAACCTCTGACATTTAAAACATCTTAGGGGGTTTGGGAAATAAGGACGCACTTCGAGAGAGTAAAAGGCAGCTTTAACTTTTGAGGGTAGTTTAGGTTTGTCGAAAGTCAATAATAAGTTAGGCGTTTCGACAAGTGAGTCACCTTGTTTACGCATCAAACGTTTAACTTCGACCACACCTTCTGGTTCTAAACCCTCCAATATTTCTTCGGTAGAACTGTTAAGAAAATCTGCACATGTGATTATACCCTTTGAGTAATTGAGTGTACTATGTGGTTTTATTTCAACAATGAATTCGCCTATTTTAGTCACTTTAAGGAGTCTAGACGCTTGATGAGCGGTAACAGTTTCCACTAATAATCCGGTCTTAATTTTCTTAATTGATTTCAATTCGCCAACAATTCCAAATAACAATTTCGACAGCAAGAAGGGGCTAACCTTATCGAAGTTGCCCCCATCGATTCTTTCGACCACCAGGAACCGGGGGATGTTTCCCTCCTTTCCCTGGCTGATCTTGGCCGCTGACGCGGTTGAAATCCCAGTTTTAGGGGTGTTTGGGTTTTTGCGAGTGAATCCCGATCACTGCCCACTTTTAAGGTAGTGGGTGCACCTGAATCTTGTTAGGCTGTTCCATAAGATTTTCCAAAAATTTCACCTTCCCGGCTCCCCACCCTCCACGGAGCCTCATTGGGAGGTTATGCCCATAATAGCATCCCGCTAAGGCACAACCCCAGGGATACCGCTAATCCGAAGGAAAGGAAGGTATAGTCCCGCCAGGTAGTTCCACCATACATCGAGAATAGCGAACTATTCCCGTCTGGCTTCTACTACCTGTGGAGGCTCGCCCAACCAGCCCTCTGACGGGATGGCACAGCCGATTGACCGACGCTGGGCTAGGCGCGGCCGCCCTTCTAGACTGACCGCCGGACCAAAGTGGCGTGTTGCCCCCCTGACTGGTAGGGCTCAACCACCAGGATTCCATTGGCCAGCTTACGGGTCGCCGGGCACGGCACAAACACCCGGGAGGCTAAGAGGAAGCTCCACGCGCCGCCTCAACGCATGGGGTAAGGATAGGAGAAGGAAAGTCGGGAGAGCAACAGACAGCTGCACAGGATATAATAAAAGGAGAAAGGATGGAAGAACGAGGGGGGATAAGCCCAAGGTTTGGCAGAATGAATAAGACTGCCAAACCCCGAACTCCCTGCCTGGGGCCGTGGGGGCGACGCTCCCCATGTATCTTCCTTTGAAACCGGATCAAAGATCAGCTCCAAAAGTAGATACCCCCTGCGGGGAATTAGTATTATTATTATTATGGTTATTATTATAACTATTATTATTATTATAAATATTATTATTATTATTATTATAATTATTATTAAAATTGTTATTATTATGATTGTTATAATTATTATTATCATTATTATGATTATTATTATTATAACTATACCAATTATTATTATTATTATTATTATTATTATTATTATTATAATTATAATTATTATTATTATCATTATGATTATTATTATTATGATTATTATTATATTATTATTATTATTTGTTTATTTTCCACAGCCCTATCTATTCAACTGGTTCTGTCCATGTGGGCCGGTTTTGGTTGGTCATTTTCATTATGGTACTTCGAAGATGTTACCCACATCCTAACGAAGTCCATTACCTTATAGTGTCTTACGTAATATGGTTGCTGTACCATACAAAGCAATTTCCTGCACGTCTGCTGTCCTGTGCCTTCCTGGTATGAGATTTAGGTTTCATGTAGATTGTCTGGGATCGTCCCTAATGCACCTAAAATTACGGGAACTATCTTCGTCCTCAGATTCCACATTCTTTGGATTTCAATTGAGAGATCTTTGTATTCAATTTCTTTTCAGCTTCTTTGTTTACAACGTTTTCATCGTTGGGGACTGAAACATCTATTAGCAGGCAGGTTTTGTCACGTTGGTTTTTGACGATTATGTCTGGACGGTTCGCGGATATCTCACGATCGGTTTGCACTGGTAAGTCATATATTATGGTATCTCATCTTTACTAACTATTATATTATTATTATTATTATAATTAGAATTATTATTATTGTTATTATTATTCCGTTTTCTGTTAGCTATTCTCTACTACTTATTATTATTATTATTATGATTATTATTATTATAACTATCATTATTATTATTATAATTATAATTATTATTATTATTATAATTATTATTATTATTATAATAATAATAATAATTATTATTATTATATAACTATTATTATTATTACTAT
>CAVLJG010003282.1:10000-27861 GCA_963669975.1 Acanthoscelides obtectus
ATTATTATTATTATTATGATTATTATTATAACTTACTATTATTGTAATTATTATTATTATTATTATTATGATTATTAATATTATTATATTATTGTTATTATTATTATAATTTTTATTATTATTATAATTATTAGTATGATTCTTATTCATAATAATTACTGTTACTGCTTATATATAATAATATTTCATTACATTTATTATTATTATATTGTTATAATAATAATAATTATTATTATTATGATTATTATAACGAATTATAATTAATATTATGATTATAACTATGATTATTATAGTATTTATAATTATAATTATTATTTATTATGGTTGAGTAGTATCTATATAATTCTTATTATATTATATAATAATAATTATTTGTATTCTTATAATTTATTATTATTTATTATTTATTCCGTTTTTCTGTTAGCTATTCTCTGCTACTGCAGTGGTGGTATCCTCAAACGCGGCATTATACTGCAAGCGTCTGAGGTGTGATATGGTTTCTCTTTGTTCATGTGATACATTCAGGACCTCGCGTTGCTATATGACAACTACCCTAAGATAGCAGCTTTTCTGAAGTGAGAGGTATAGTTTTTTGCTGCAGATTTAGTTTCTCAATACATTTATGTAGACTCTTAGGTATTTCTCCTGTGGCTCCGATCACTATTGGGATGACTTCAACTTTTTCTGATTCCACAGTGTTTTTACTTCTGCAGCTAGTGGTAAGTACTTGCGAACCTTTTCTGTCTGCTTCTCAGCTATGTTATGTGGGGCAGGCACACTAATGTCAATTATGCAGGTAACTTGCTTCATTTTATCTTGAACTACGATATCTGGTTTGTTGTATTCCATGTGTGATCTGTTTGAATTGTTCTATTCCAGTATATTTATGGCTGTTAGTTTCTATAACTGGAGTCGACTGGTACTTGTATATGGGGGCGGTCAGTTAGTATGTTCACAGCATAACAAATTTCTTGGTGAACTATTTTAGCCACGTTGTCGTGGCGCTTCAGATACTCAGTGGAGCTAGGGGAGTGCAGCTCGTCAGGATATGCTCTATTGTTTCCGACTTGTTATGGCATATACGACATCTATCTTCAATGCCTTCTTCTTTCATGATGTATTTTCTATGGTTTAGGTTGGTATCACCTGATCTTGAATGCCAATCATGAAACCTTCAGTTTCCGAAAATAGCTCCCCACTCTTCAGCCATCCATGTGACGCTTCTGCATCAATGTGATCTGAGCTGAGCATGGCTGGATGTCTATTATTATATTATTATTATTATTATTATAATTATTATTATTATTATTATTATTATTATATTATATTTATAATTATTATTACTATTATTATTATAATAATAACTATTATTATAATTATAATAATAAATAATTATTATTATAATTATAATAATAATAATAATAATTATTATTATTATTATAATTATTATTTGTTGAGGATAGGTAAGCAGAGCAATTCAACTCGCAGTGTCTTCGGTTCAGAACAGTTTATTGATTACATGTACATGGATGGCTAGATAAGCGACAGGTGTAGATCGGGCTTCCGCGTTCCGCGATCCGCGCGCGTGTGCTGGCTGCTGTACTTCGACTGCTTCCCACGACTGACTCATCACGACTGACTGCATTCCGAGGTGCGGCGCGCGGGGACAGGACGGCGGTTACAAGCTTCTAGGTTAGGCAACCTGTCTGGTCGTCTCGCCAGTAGCGGCGCGGCGGGGTGACGCTAGTACGCGTTCCAACACTTCCCCTCGAGACGTAGCAGACACATACAGGTTCTGGTCCGTCGTCTGTAATCCCAAAAGTTCCATGCACTTCCGATGTTTTGTCCTCGACAACCCTTCGTCAATACGTCTGCGGCCATTTCAGAAGATGGTGTATGCTTCAACTTAAACTTCTTCTGTTCCAAGGCCTCCCGCACAAAATGGTAAGGTATGTCGATGTGCTTACTCTGGAATGATATCTAGGGTTCTCGGCCAATTTTATAGCACTCATATTGTCGCTATACAGGGTTACGTTAGCGAGTCTTTCGAACCCAAGTTCGGTCATGAACTTGCCCAAGTAGATTGCTTCCTTGGCAGCTTTGGTGTACCCATATATTCCGCCTCGGTGGTAGACAATGCCACTGTGGCTTGCTTCTTCGATTCCCACGATACGGGTCCGCCTGATAGGATGAATGAGAATCCGGTATACGAATGCCTATCGTCAGGGCAGTTGCCCAATCAGCATCAACGAATCCTCTCAGATTCATGTCTTCTCGTTGGTACACTATCGAGTGATCGATGGTGCCCTTCAGATACCTAAGTACTCGCTTTGCGGCTGTCCAGTGTTCCTTAGTGTAACAGTTGTTGAACTGTCCTAAGTAGCTTACGGCAAAGCTAATATCGGGTCTCGTTCCCAACGATAGATAGGTTAGCGCACCTATAAGCTCCCTATAAGGTAACTTCAGCTCTTCACTAGATGGGCTCTCCGTCGGTTTCCTTAACTTCGTTCCTGGATCAAGTGGAGTGCTTACAGTGTTCGCATCCGCCATGTTGAATCGATCTAGTATTTCCAAGATATATGCTCTCTGGCTTAGACTTATCTTGTTTTTCTTGCGTGAAAATTCCATCCCTAGGCAATGATTAACTGATCCCAGATCTTTCATTTCAAATCTTTCAGATAATTTGGCTTTTAGGGACGATATTGCCTTTTTGTCACGTGATGCGATAATCAGATCGTCTACATAAGTGACAATTATCATAATGTCTTCCCCTGTTTTACTAGTGAATACACATGGGTCGGACTTAGTTGGATTTGCACCGCATTCACTAAGTGTCTGGCTTAGTTTCTGATACCAGCTGCGACCGGCTTGCTTCAGGCCGTATAGTGACTTCCTAAGTAGACATACTTTATCACCTTTTCCCAGTGTGTTCAAGGTATCTCGAGCCTATTTCTGGTAGCCTCGTTGTATTTGGAGTTATCACAAATAATCTTCAATGATTCATCCAAATATTCGGGGGTTTCCATGTAAATCGTCTCATCTAGACTTCATTTAAGTATGCGCAGGTAAACATCCAGTTGCTGCATGTCCATATTTAAATGTGCTGCTAGGGCAGATACAAGTCTTATGGAGCTAAGCCTTGCTACAGGGGCAAAAGTCTCGTTGAAATGTGTTCCGGGCTTTTGGCTAAATCCCCGAGCGACTAGTCTTGCCTTCCTCCTTTCGATAGTTCCATCAGGCTTGTACTTGTTTCTCAGGACAATACGGCTTCCAACGATGTGCTGGTTACATGGTCGGTCGATTAATTCCCAAGTACCATTCTTCAAGATAGATGCCACTTCGTCTGCCATCGCCTTGTGCCATTCGTCAGCGTCCTCGCCTCTGACTGCCTGATGCATCGGGACCTCGGACAGTAATACCTCTTCAGAAGAGAGTGCTGAACCTCTCGGGGGTGTCCTGTACTGTATATCTTTCTAGGTCTTCCCCTCGAACCAGTTCGCCGAATTCTGGGTCTCCCGCGGGCACGCCGGGGTGGCTCAGAATCGTGATCAACTCGGGCTCTCTTGTTCCGTTGTAGGAGATTCATGTTCTGGATTTTCGTTCTCGACAACTGGGATAGCTGTACCTCGATAGTATGCATCTCAGATTCATTTCTCCTTGGATGATCCTTCCAGAATAAAATCTGTCCATTCTTGGCATGTGACTTCTGCGTTTCCAAGAACTTAACATCCCTCGTGATTACGAATTTATTCTCCTTCGGCAACCAGACCTTGTATCCTTTCGTTTGTTCCGAATACCCTATGAAAATTCCTTCCTTACATCTTGCGTCTAGCTTCCCCTTGGCCTGATCTTGGTTTAGACAGAAGACCTTGCAACCAAAAATCTCTGAGATGCGAAACGTCGGGAGTCTTTCCAGTCCACTTTTCGTATGGTGTTAACCCGTTCAGACTTTTGGATGGACATCTGTTCCGCAAATAGTTGGCCGTGTTGATGGCTTCAGCCCAAAAGATCGGAGGTAAGCCGGACTGCATGATTAGACAACGTGCTGTATCCAAGAGAGTGCGGTTTTTCCTCTCCGCTATACCGTTCTGTTCCGGAGTGTATGGGCAAGTCAAGCGACGTGAAATTCCGTGCTTTTTCAGGAGATCCTCCATTTCCTTACATGTGTACTCCGTCCCGTTGTCAGATTGGATGCACTTTATCTTTTTGTTCTTTTGGTTTTCGACCAGTGTAATATATTCCTGAGTCTTTCGCACAACTTCATTTTTTATGTTTCATGAAGAATACCGTGCAATACCTAGAATAATCATCTATGAATTCGACAAAATATTTGTACTTCGAGTGAGATTCTACTCGCATGGGACCGCAAACATCAGTATGTACGATTTCTAGCATTTCCGATTCCCTGTCGGACTTCTTCGGGAATGGTGAACGCGTCATTTTTCCGCGTATGCAAATTCGCAATTAAGTTCCCATTATTAGGCATATTTTCAATATTTATTCCACCTAATCTTCCTTTCTTCAATGAAGAATTCAAATCCTGAAAGTTCAAATGTCCTAATCTACGATGCCATAGTTTGACATTTTTAGAATTCATGGTCGAAATGAAAGCTGATTTATTCTGCGCTTCGCCTTCTCTCGCGTAGTATAAATCGCCACTACGATCGGCTACAACTTTTATATCACCATTACTATCATAGATCAAAGCATTTTCTTCTTGAATAAAACTTCAAATCCTTTATCGGTAATCTTTGCAACAGAAAGTAAGTTTACTCTTAGGTCGGGAACATGAAAAGCTTTGTGGAGCGAGATGTTTTTCGTGTCGCCAAAAACGTCAGCAACAAACGTAGCTGTTCCGGAACCTTTAATGTCCGTAAATTCACTATTTGCTAAATTCAAATGATCATGTCTACGTTCAAAGTCAGAAAAACAACTAATGTCTTTACATAAGTGAGACGTTGCGCCACTGTCTAGACACCATTTCAGTCTTTTGTGATTCTGTTCAACATGATAACATTCCGCGGTAACGAGTCCCACGTGTTCGGAACAGTTCGCTTCACTTTTGTAAGAATTGGCAACAGTCTTACCTTTGTCTGGACATTCAGCGGCCTTGTGGCCTACTTTTCGGCATCTGTGACACTTATACCTGAACGTTCTTCTGCCTTCCGAGACGCCGCTGACTCGTTGCACCTTCCGAGACGCCCACTGCCCCGTCCGCCATTTCCTGCGTGACCGTGATTTTTCCCATAATTCCGCTTCACGAACATGGCGCCTTCCGTTTCTCGAACGTCGCCTTTCCGCGCAGTATACTCTTCTATAATTTTTATTCGAAGAATTTCCGGGGATGGTAATCGTCTCTAGACTCAATTGCCACACCTGAAGTTTTCAAAACTGGCTGGCAGGCTATACAGTAGCCTATCGCTAATAGATCTGCATTGATTTCTACATCCATGTCATTTAACTTGTCAACTGCATCGAAAAATGAGTTTAAATGACATCGTATGTCCTGTCCCTCTTCCATACGTTGCAGTGTAAGCTGTTTGAGCAATGTGGCCTTTCTAGCGGGTCCTTTTGATTGGTAAATACCCTCCAACTTTTGCCACAGTTCCTTGGATGTATTACAGTTCTTTACCTGTTTGATTTCTGAGGGGCTTATTGACAAAATTATGTCCGACATCGCCTTGCTGTCACCTTTAGTCCAGGCTTCTACAGCTCTCGTGGATGCCTCGTCCCCATCATCTATCCGTGGCTGCTTTATCTCGCCAGATACATAACTCCAGTGATCGTTTCTTACCAGCAACGCCTTCATCTGTATTTTCCACGTGTCGTAGTTATCCCTGCTAAGCGAGTCTATACAGGATACTTTTGCCACACTCATGTTTGATAACACTAGTCACACACTTCCTATATTATCTTCAGCACTTGCAATAATTGTTCAATGTCCGTAGCACTGTCTCTGGGCACGTAACCTGTTGAGGATAGGTAAGCAGAGCAATTCAACTCGCAGTGGTCTTCGGTTCAGAACAGTTTATTGATTACATGTACATGGATGGCTAGATAAGCGACAGGTGTAGATCGGGCTTCCGCGTTCCGCGATCCGCGCGCGTGTGCTGGCTGCTGTACTTCGACTGCTTCCCACGACTGACTCATCACGACTGACTGCATTCCGAGGTGCGGCGCGCGGGGACAGGACGGCGGTTACAAGCTTCTAGGTTAGGCAACCTGTCTGGTCGTCTCGCCAGTAGCGGCGCGGCGGGGTGACGCTAGTACGCGTTCCAACATTATTATTATTATTATATTTATTATTATAACTATTATTATTTTATTATTATAATTACAATTATTATTATGATTATTATTATTATTATTATAGCTATTATTATTATAATTATTATTATTATTATAATTATAGTTATTATATTATTATTATTATTTTATTATTATTATTATTATGATTGTTATAATTATTATTATTATTATTATAATTATTGTTATTATATTTTTATTAATTATAATTATTATTATTATTATTATAACTATTATTATTATTATACTTATAATTATTATTATTATTATTATTATGATTGTTTATCATTATTATGATTATTATTATTAATAATAATTATTATTATTATTGTAATTATAATTTATTATTAATTATAACTTATTATTATTATTATGATTGTTTTATTATATTATTATATTATTATTTAATTACATTATTATGATTATTATTATATAATTAATATTATTATACGATCGGAGGAGATTGCACGACGTGTGTGTTATTATTCGGGCTTTTAAATCGTTTTATTAAGTTTTTCGCGTCGCGAGTGTTTTCCCGAACTTCTTATTGGGTATTATTCTTGTGATTGCAGGTGTACTTGTGTTTAATTCAATTCAAGTTGTGCGGCTAGAGGCCGTAATTGATAGTTGTTTGTCTACGTCTAACATCCTTATCACAGAGGCCCCACTGCTACCATTGCTTGTCTCGTGGGGCGTAGCCGCCTGTGGTAGTGCTGATCGGTGAGTCGTGTATTAAAGAACCTTCAGCAAATTTGTCCTGTTACCAGGGACACGTAAGTGAAGAAGTGTACAATTGTGCTTTTTGTCACTTGATGCTCATAATATAACGGCACTTAGACCTTTTTCCGAGTAAGTGCTGGCACTTTTTATTACTAAGTGCCAAGCAGGTTTGCCGGCGGCGATATCTATACACACTACTCGCCAAAAAGTTAAGATGGCTGATGGCAATCAATTTGGCGTCCGCTGTAGGAAGATAGTAAAAACTGGTCCTAGGTGTGTGCTGTGTAGCAAGATGTCTCATAAATCCTGTTTGGAAAATATTAAAGCTAAGTTTATCAACGAAGATTCGGTAATTTGCTGTAGTAAATGTAGCGATGACCCGATTGCACCCAAGTCGCCAGTTCCACCTGATTGTCAAGGGCTTGCTGGCAAAGATAGAATCTACTATCTAGAAGAGCTTTTAAAGCATAAGGACGCTATTATAGAAGCTCAGCAGGTAACAATACAAAACCAGCAAATAGCGATTTCGGCTTTAACTGAACAAATCGCCATGCTGAAACAAACTAAGCAGACTCTTACAGCGCCAGGTATGACAAACAATAAGCCGAATTTAATGGCATCACGTGAATCGCAGTCATCGGAGAAAATCCTTAATCCACCTACAGCGACGACACATGGCAGCGATCTTACCTTTGGAAAGCAGCCTATAAAGAAATCGTTGGTTGCCGGAGCGATACACAGCGCCTAGACCAGCAGTGTTTGCAGCACTTTAATAAATATGAATAATGATTACGATAAGAAAATCTATGTAGATAATAGCAAAAGCAAACCCAAAAATTTACTAGTAGGTAGTATGTCTGGAATGCAAGGGTGTCCCTTAAAGGCTGCTACTTCGAATTCTGTAAGACTCTATCATGTAACGCGCCTTGATCCACAAACAGATGAAGTGGTTCTCTCTGATTATTTGAAAGCAGTTGCTCCAAGTGTAAAGGTCGAGAGGTTGACAGCCAGATATCCGGAGAGGTACTCATCTTTCAAGGTTTAAGTTCCAGTCGACGAAGCTTCCATAATTATCGACAGTAACATCTGGCCTACAGGTGTTTTGTTAAACCGGTTTTTTCTTGCAAGAAACACGAAAGGAGATCCCAAGAGGTCAGAAAATGGTGCCGAGGGTCGGCATTCAAGAGAAGTGCGCCCTCCCATTCTTCAGAGAAGGGCTGCTCTACTGCATGTGGTCTCTCAATAATGCATTTGAACATCCAAGGCTTATCTAGCAAAGTAGATGAGCTGTGTTTGTCGTTGAGTGAATGTTCCTTTGATATCATTTGTTTATCGGAACATTGGCTGGACAGTGATAGATTGGACTCGATTAATTTTAATAGTTACTCTGTTATTTCTTCTTACTGTAGGCCAGCAAATGCGCATGGTGGCGTTGCAATTTTGGTTAACAGTCATTCAGATTATAAAGATATTGATCTCAGCACCTTTTGTATACCATTTCATGCAGAGTTTTGTGGAATTGCAGCTCCATCTAAAAACATGGCTGTAATCACCACATACAGGTCATCCTCTTGTGGTGATATAGCCATATTCAAAGACAAACTAGTCCTTATGATTATTTGTATTCTAGGTATAAAAATATAATCATAGTCGGCGATTTGAATCTAGACTTTACCAGTTGCTCGCCTATTGCTTTTGACTTTGTTAACGCCTTTTCATCATATGGTCTCTCACATTGTATTAGCCAGCCTACGCGTATCACTTCCTCCACCAGTTCCTGCCTAGATAATATACTAACGAATATCGACATTAAGAGCCGTATTACCGGTGTTCTTGATCCCAACCTTTCTGATCATTGTGGAGTTTACATTTTTATTCCATCAATCAAGCAAGCCCGTTGTAGTAGCTCTTTTAAGATAAGAAACGTTACTAGCAAGGGGCTATCGTTATTCGCCAGCAAGCTTCACGATTTTGACTGGTCTTTTCCTGAGAGTAATACGCGTACTGCTGATAATCTAGCAAATTCAATACTCGATGCTCTAAATTTAGAAATTGACGCCTGTTTTCCTTTGCGGAAAATTGATAATAGGAATAATGGTTTGAGATGGTTCACAAAGAGGCTCAAATATATGCGCAAGCAATTATTTAGATACAAGAAAATTTTTAGATCAACAAGGTTAGAGCAAGATTGGCTGGCCTTCAGGAACTGCCGCTATGAATATAAACGAGCAATTAAACTGGAAAAAAGGAGCTTCTATTCCAGAAGAATACTGACAACTAATAATAAAAACAAGACAGTTTGGCAAATAGTTAATTCAGAACGTAATCGATTAAAGTCCAATCATATAGTATCTTCAGATAGCTTCAATAGATTTTTTGCCACAGTTTCAAAGGAGATAGTATGCTCAATTGACAATGAAAGTGTTGCCCCGCTTACATTGCTGAACAAGGTCCGAAAACCATCTATGTCTTTCTTTATGGCTCCAATTGTAGAGTCTGATGTTGCCGAAGCTATTCTCAAGCTTAGTAACTCTCATTGCTTGGACTACTACAGTTTGAATAGCTCAATGCTTAAAAAAGCTATTGAGTCTCTTGTTGAACCACTTTCAGTTCTCTACAATAAGTGCATTTCTGAAGGGGTTTGGCCAGACTCGCTCAAGATTTCAAAGATTCTTCCTCTTCATAAATCGGGTGATGCGAATGACCCATCTAATTATCGGCCAATAGCCATTGTGCCCATCATAGGGAAAGTTTTTGAAATCCTGCTAAAGGACAAGCTATTATCATATTTCGAAAGAAATTCATTACTATCCACATGCCAGTATGGATTTCGGAAGGGAAGCTCCACAATCAAAGAGTTACTTGATTTAGTGGAATATGTTGTTGATGGCCTTGATAGTGGTCTCAAAACCTTTACTACTGTGTGCGATCTTACTAAGGCCTTTGACTGTGTCAATACTAGCATATTGCTTCTAAAACTGGTGTACTACGGTGTACGGGGTACTGAATTAAGTCTGTTCAGATCCTACCTGACTAACCGGAAACAATATGTTAGTTGCAATGGTTACGACTCTACTCTGCTCCCTGTTGATAACGGAGTTCCCCAGGGCTCGGTGTGGGGTCCCCTTTTATTCTTCATCTACATAAATGACCTGCCTGCGTCAATAGATCACAGTTTGTGTTTTATGTTCGCAGACGACATGACGTTATCAACAAGGGGTCAGCAGGAGTTGAGCGTTGATGGCTTGGAACAGGCAAGGAAGTGGTTCTCGGTGAACAAACTGAAGCTGAATGACGCCAAAACATCTTCTATCGTGTTCAGCTGTGATAAGTGTCAACCTGCGTCTGATCCTGTTAAACTCCTAGGAGTTAAACTGGATACGGCGCTTACTTGGTCACCGCACATTGATCTCGTCTGTTCCAGGTTATCCGCGCAAATCTTTGCAATTCGACGGATGAGTGAATATTTGGATAAACGTAATCTAAAAACAGTTTACTTCAGCCTGATCCACAGTCAGTTGTCGTATGGTGCCCTCCTTTGGGGGAATGCTTCTGGATCTTTCAGAGCGTTCACCCTCCAAAAGGCAGCTGTACGCATAATTGATGGTTCGAAATAAGGCACACCATGCCAACCACTTTTTAGGAAACACCGAATTTTACCACTACCAAGCATTTTTATATATGAAACGCTTTTACACATTCATAAAAGCCTCCATAAATATGTAACGCATTGCGATGTTCATGATCATGATACCAGGACAGCAAATAACCTCATAGTTCCTTTTTCTAGAGTACGTTTATCCAAGTTGAACAAACCGCATGTCACATTGTACAGTTTATTTGTGAACTGTTACCCAGAACATGACGTGAATATGAATGTCTACAAATTCAGTAGACTAGTGAAGACCTTTCTCATAGACAAGTGTTTTTACAGTGTCGATGATTATATTAAGTTTGTATCTATATTTATAAGGCAAAAATCTGTGACTTCAAATGTACAATAATGTATGTAATGTAGTCAATAAACTAAACTAAACAAACTAAACTATTATTATTATTATTATTGATTATTATTATTATTATAACTATTATTATTATATTATATTATTATAGCTATTATTATTATTAGTATTATTATTTTATTATTATTATTATAATTATAATTATTATTATTATTATAACTATTATTATTATTATAATAATAATTACAATTATTATTATTATTATTATTATTTAAATTTTTTTTTCACGCTACAGGACCGTTTTCTATTAGTAGCGGTATCTTATATGGAACGGTTTGACCTCTACACCGGGTCCTCGCCGAGGACCTGAGGGGTACAGATCTTTGTAGTTTATGAGCTGGTTATGTTATAACTTTCCTAATTATGTGCGATGTGCCTAATAAGGCGATCTTCTGTAACTGATAGAAATTATGATCTCCTGGTATCCTTTTTAGGTTATCTAGGATGTTGCGAGTGACATATCCAGTTGCACCAATCACTACGGGAATAACAACTGCCTTTGTATGCCACATTCTTTGCACTACTATGAGTAATGATTTGTATTTTAGTTGCTTTTCAGCCTCCTTTTGTATGACATGTCTATCTGCAGGTACCGATATATCAATTATATAGCATATTTCGGTGGTTTTTATAACAATATCTGGTCTGTTTGCTTTTATTTCTCTATCCGTGATAACGGGATGGTCATACATTATTGTGATACTACCATCTTCACTTCGTGTTATTCTGTCGGGGTGATGCTCATACCATTTCGTCGATTTTATTGGACAACCAAGGTGGCGAGACACTTCTAGATGGATGGCTGCGCAGACATTATTGTGCCTGTCAGTATTCTTTTGGCGCTAGTATTGGACATGCAGATATTATATGTTCAACAGTTTCATTGTGAATGTGACACAATCTGCATTTACCGTCATTCCTCGTCTTGTGTATTGCTTGCTCAATGTAACGCGTTTTCAAGGCTTGGTCTTGTGCTGCCACCAGCAAGCTTTCGGTTTCCCCTTTTAAATCTCCGTATTGTAACCATCCAAATGACAGTCTTAAGTCAACCGGAAGCTCCTCCATTTGACGGATATGCTGTCCGTGTAGAGGCTTACTCCGCCATTTCTCTTCGACACATTGCTTCAAGTACAGTTTGATGGACCTGTTACCTCGCTCGACCGTATGTCCGGCTTCCGCAGCTTCTAATTTGATCTTATTACTACGCTTTACAATAGATCTATTTGTTGGTTTCCTATTGTCATGTGCTAGTAACATCTGTAGTAGGCGGTCTTGCTCAGATCTAGTTTGAATATACTGCCCTACTGAGAAGATAGTATTGTTGTACGTTTCTTCTATTTGCTTTAGTCCTCGTCCCCCTTTCTTTCGTGGCACGTATAATCTGTCGATGTCTGCTTTGGGATGAAGGATGTTATGTGTTGTCATTAGTTTTCTTGTTTTGCGATCCATTTGTCTTATGTCATCCAATGTCCAATTGATTATACCAAAGCTGTACTGCATGATTGGTATGGCAAGAGCTCCAATTGCTGTTATCTTGTTTCTAGACGTGAGTTGAGTTTGCAGAATTTTACGTACTCTCGTTATATACTCATGTCTAATATCAACTTTCAGTGAATCGTGGGTGATGTGTGGGCCTTCTTTAATTCCCAGGTACTTGTACACTCCGCCATGTTCTAGTGATTTGATCGTCTGTCCTTCATCAACTATTATATTAGCAGAGTCATAATGCATTCCTCTCCTGAAAGTGACTACAGCGCACTTATCGAGACCGAAGCTCATCTGTATGTCGTCGCTAAATTTTTTTACAATATTGAGAGACGTTTTCAGTTTGTTTTGGCTGGGAGATATGAGCTTCAGGTCATCCATATATAGCAAATGGGAGAGACAATCATTTGCTCCTTTAAGTTGGTAACCTAGGTTGGCCTCGTTGAGCAGCGTACTTAAAGGAACCATCGCAATCACAAACAGAAGAGGTGACAAGGTATCACCTTGATATATACCTCTTTTTATCTGTATGGGTCCTAACTCTATTTCTTCCCCTTTATTACTGACTAACAGGGTAGTACTCCATAGCGAAATCAATCGCTTACATAGATCAATGATCTTCTCAGATGTTCCTATAAGCTTCAGAGATTTCAGGAGCCAGCTGTGCGGGACGCTGTCGAATGCCTTTCTATAATCAATCCATCCAATGCTAAGATTTTTTTTGTTCTCTTTACAATCTTCTACAATGGCTTTCGAGAGGAGTAGCTGATCCTTGCAACCAAAAGAGCCCTTGCCACAGCCTTTTTGTTCAGTTGGTATTATCTTATTATCATTTACATAATCAGATATTCTGCTGGCTACTACTTTAGTTAACAATTTGTACAAGGTGTTCAGACAGGTGATAGGCCTGTAATTTTTGGGGTCCTTACTATCTCCAGACTTTGGAAGAAGGTATGTTTTACCCTTTGGCAGCCAGTTCGGGATATCTGTTCCGTTATCGAAGTAACTATTATATATCATTGTTATTGTTTCGTGTGTAGACACTAGATGTTTCAGCCAGAAATTAGGTATCTGGTCTATACCAGGGGCTTTCCAATTTTGGGCCTGCTGCAGTGCTGATCTGACTTCCACGACACTGATATTTTGCCAGCACATAGTTGTGGCTCTATCCCTTTCTACCTTTTTCAGCCACTTTGCGTTCTCGTTGTGGTTAACACTTTTCTCGAAAATACTTTTCCAATACGTTTCAGTTGTAGAGATGGCTGGAGCTTCAATAGGTTCCCTTTTTCCTTCTCGCAGCTCCCTATAAAATGCTTTGGGATTGACATTAAAGAGACTATTTTGTTTGTGCTGCTCTTGTCGATTCTTGTACCTTCTGAGTCTTTGAGCAGTGGCCGAGATTTGTTGTTTCATTACCTCTATCTTCTCTATTAGCGTTTTTCCTTCTGTGACGTATTTGTTTAACAGCATCTTCCCTTTAGCCGACTCTGCGGACAGCCTGCCATTTTGTATGTGAACTAAATTCGATAAGTCTCTCCTGAGGCTCAAAACTTTATTACTTAGCCGCCTCTGCCAGTTAGGTGTTTGCTTTGGGGTCCCAGCTATTCTTCTTCGCGCTGTCGGTTTTACTAATTTTGATGTAATCACATATGCTGTAGCATAAATGAGGCAATCTATCTTTATTAGGTCTTTCTGTCCCATTGTTTGCAATATGTTGCTAACTATGCAGTTGCCTTCCTCGATGAGTCGTTTTGCTCTTTTACTAGTATATATTCTGGGCAGACAGTCACGTTCAGATATGCTTTTTTCAATCAGGCTTAGATATTTGTCCTTTATTTCTTTGTGCATGTCAGATTCTTCAACATGTTCTTCCGGTACCTGTGCGACATCGTGATGGTCTACTGTCTTTTCTCTATCGATCGTTTCTTTAATGCTTTCAATCAGTTCATTTATGATTTCTTCTGATAACCTTTTATTCTGTTGGATGTACCTTCTTTGGTTTTGCAGTTTGTTTGCATCGATGTTAAGTCTGGAGTCTGGGTTGCGCGTTCTCCACATCTTATAGACTGCAACATAGGTATTCCTATCAGTAAGCCTACAGTAATGATAACACCACATCACTTCTCTCAACTCTTCTTCACTCCAGGGTATTCTTTTACCCCTGGTCTTTTCGGCTGAGATACTTGTTTCCAGTACTTCGAGTAGTCCACTTTGAGTTTCCTCCGTGTGGTGACTATCACGAAGTTGCGGTGTATCATCCCTTCTCTTGTCCAGGACTTGCCTCTGTGTGGAATCCTTTCGCGAGGCAGTGCCACACAATCCACTGGGCCCCGCTACAGGCTCATCTTCCTGACGCTTCCGAAGGGTAGGAGCCCTCACTACACCTGCGCCCTGTTTACCATTATTATTATTATTATTATAATTATAATTATAATTATTATTATTATTATTATTATAATTTAATTATTATTATTATTTTTTTTTTTTTTTTTTTATTTCACGGCGTCGACTGCTGAGGTCATTTGCCGTATCCCTCCTCCCATATAGGTCATTAATTCTCACCCAGGGGTAGATCTGGGTGCTTCTTTTCGTTTCAGGGAAAGTCTCAATAGCATATTTGATTTATTTGTGTACGTAATATGTATGTTCCTTTCCATCTTTCAGATATTCCTCAGCAGCTGTTTTGCACATTCGTGTACACACATTCGTATTCAGGCAAGATACACAGGTAAGTAAGTACTTTCCTACAACATGTAGTATAGATACTGATCCATATTTGTTTTGTTCCAGGGCATCCCGGATCATAGGTTTCCTATGTGTTGGGTCAATTCGTTATAAAATAAGGTTCGTTCTTCACTTGGAATTACAATTTTCAAATTTTTTTAAATATATTTATATCTTTCAGGTAATCTAAGACTCGCAGGATGTGGGCCTCATCTTTGAAGCACTCGGGTATTGTGTTTGGTATACGATAGCGTTGGCGAGCCTGATAATAGGAAGGACATTCGAGCAGAACGTGTTCTATGGATAGTTGGTTGTTGCATGTTCTGCATCGAGGCGGGGGATTCGCTACGATAAGATGGGGTGTGTGAGATTTGTATGTCCTATTCGCAAACGCGTTAGGACAACTTGTTCCCGTCTTGATAACGAGGAGGGTAAGTACCACTTGTTGATGTGTTGTTTGTGTACTTTCAATTTATCATTTCCTTGGCTCCAGGTGCGTTGCCATTCATCCAGTATTTTATTTTTCAGGTGTGCTTTGAGATCACTTGGGTGGACAGTGCGGTCTTCAAGTGAAGCTGCCACTTGGGGATTCCGCGCCATTTGGTCCGCAAGTTCGTTGCCACGAATTCCCACGTGTCCTGGTGTCCATACGAAGATGATGTCCTTTCTCCTTAGTTTGAGACCGTGATGTAAGTCTAGCACCATTTGGATCATAGGATCAGTACTGTAGGGTTTTTGAATTGCTTCTAAAGAGCTCTTGGAATCAGAGCATACAAGGTAGGTACCATCTTCTTTATTTTCTATGTACTGCAACGCTTTTATGATTGCGTAAAGTTCTGCATGATAAACGGATGACATCGGGTTTAGGGAGAAGCTTCGGCCATTCTCACCGTCTGTAAATGCACTTCCTACACTATTTTGAGTTTTCGAGCCATCTGTATAGATAGCGGAGTGGTAGTCGTAGGTATTAATTACGTTTAGGAAGGATTGGACAAAGACAGAAGGGTTAGTTTCGCTTTTCTTATTTGAGGAGCATTCAAGAAGTACTTTTGGTTGGGAAATACACCAGGGTGGTGTTCTGGAGAAGCCAATAGGGTATACATTTGGAAGGGAATACCCAAGGGTCCTGAGTTGTTCTTGTATTCTTACTCCAATTGGCCTAGTAATAGTTGGTCGATTATGATAAAGCGAGTTTACTTCGTCATTGAAGATAATGCAGTGATTCAGGTGATTTGGTTGTGCCCACACATGGATTGCATAATTTAGTGTTGAAACTTGTATTTTGTATGATAAAGGAGGAATACCAGCATCGCAATATATAGATGTTACGGGGCTTGTCCTGAAAGCTCCTATGCATAGTCGGATTCCCTGGTTATGGACCTTTTCTAAGATTCTGATGTGTGACTTCCTTGCTGCGGCGAACAAAGACATTCCGTATTCCATTTTAGATAGAACCAATGTTTTGTAGAGGGTTAAAAGTACTTCTCTGTCTGCTCCCCATGATATATTCGATAAGCATCTTATAATTTTGTGGCTCTTTTGCATCTGGTAGCTAGGTCCTGTATGTGTTCCTTCCAGTATAGTTTTTTGTCGAAAATTAGCCCAAGTATTCTAATACTATCGCAGTATCGTATTGGGGTCTCTTTCAGTGTCAATATCGGATCGTCGTGTGACCTTCGTAGTCGACAAAAGTGGATACAAGCTGTTTTAGAGGTGGAAAATTTAAAGCCCATGTTTTCAGCAGGTAGCAATCTGGTCAATAGCCCTTTGAAGTGTGTCTTTCAAGTGTTCTAGATCGACGGACGAATAGAATATGGTCATATCGTCTACGTATAGGCAACTGCCAACTTCGGGGTCTACTACTTCCAACAAGCGGTTAATTGCTACTAAGAATAAAGTAACGCTCAGGGTTGAACCCTGAGGTATTCCATTCTCTTGTGTTCGGCTGGTTGAAAAAATATTTCCAGCCCGAACCCTGAAATAACGGTCCTGCATGAAATTATGGATAAATTTTATTAATTCCCCACGTAGGCCCCAATGGTACAGCGTGTCAATGATTCCACGCCTCCACGTAGTGTCGTAGGCCTTTTCAATATCGAAGCATACGGCAATCAGGTGCTTACGTTCGGCAAATGCAAGTTGGACAGCCGTATCTAAGTAGACCAATTGGTCAATGGTAGATCTATATTTGCGAAACCCAGATTGGTGGTTGGAAATCTTGTTATTAACCTCCAGCCACCACACAAGCCTTTTATTTATCATTTTCTCAAATAATTTACTAATACAGCTAGTAAGAGAGATCGGTCGGTAGTTGTTTGCATACTTGGGATCTTTACCTACTTTGTGAATAGCGATTACAATTGCTTCCCTCCATTGGGTTGGTAGTGCCCCCTCGGACCAAATCTTATTGTATAGTAGCAGTAACCCATTTTTTTCTGTTTCAGGTAAGTTTCGAAGCATTTCGTAGTTAACCGAATCAGGGCCAGGCGCTGAATTACGTAATTCTTCCAGCGCGTCCGTCATTTCGGTGGATGAGAAAGGTAAATTGTAGTCTGATTTTACTGATTCTTGAAAATTCAATTCTACAGCTTCAACTGTTGTTTT